>VMDO01025726.1:6968-27764 GCA_007922755.1 Pedetes capensis | reverse complement strand
TTCTTCTTCTTCTTCTTCTTCTTCTCTCTCCTCTCTCCTCTCTCCCCTCTCCTACTCCCTTCCTTCCTTTCGCCCTCCCTCCCTTTTTCTTTTCTTTCTCTCTGTACTAGGGAAGGGCATTGAATCCACAGGCTCACATACCCGCAAGTGCTCTGCCACCAAACTACACCTCTAGCCCTTTTCTATTTTTTATTTTGAGATGGGCTCTCACTAAGTTTCACAGTTTCCTCTGGCCTCAAACTCACAATCCTTCTGCCTCAGCCGACTTAGTCTCTGTGATTATAGGTGTGTGCCATCACTCTTGGCTATTGTGGGAATTTCTTATACAATAAACGTATGTAACGTCTCAATATCATCACAAGACCCAGGAAACTTTTCATATATAAGATAATAAGAAATAGATTAATGAGTAGAACATGTGCATCCTTATTAAGCTCTGTGCTAGCTGCCCTTTTAAGGACAGGAATGCTGGTAGAGATGTTTCCATAGAAACAAG
Organism: Pedetes capensis; assembly: GCA_007922755.1. Taxonomy (NCBI): domain Eukaryota; kingdom Metazoa; phylum Chordata; class Mammalia; order Rodentia; family Pedetidae; genus Pedetes; species Pedetes capensis. The sequence goes on along the minus strand of VMDO01025726.1, from coordinate 27,268 downwards.
CTTTTTGATTTTAGTGAGGATGACTGGAATCCAGAAAAATACACGCTAGCTTATTTTGCTCCTGAAAAATATGTTGTTGTTGTTTGGTGACATTGAGTCAGGTCACATCCATAGTGACACTATGTACAACAGAATGAAACATTTCCAGACACCATGCCATGCCTGGCACTGTCAGTGCTTCTCTGCTATTCATAGGGCTTTCAATGGCTCTTTGGGGATTGCTTTGGGAGTGGATTGCCACATCTTTCTCCAATTTTTGTGGTGCTAGGGATTGAACCCAGGACCTCAGAAAGCATAGAGTAGCACTCTACCAACTGAGCTAAACCTCAGCACGTAGCAGGGATAAAGCACCAATTAGAAAATTTTGATCCACAAAGATCATTGTTGGTCGATAATTGATCATGTCTCTATGAGTGTATGGGCTGGGATTTAGCTCAGTGGGTAGAGCGCTGCGCTGCAGTCTCTGAGGCCCCAAGTTCAATTCCCAGCACCGCAAAAATGGGAGAAGGACCTGGCAATCCACTCCCAAGGCAATCCGGAAGCACTCAGCCATTGAAAACCCTATGAGGGTCGCTATGAGTCGGATACCGACTCGACGGCACCTAACAACAACAACTATGAGTGTATAATAGCAAAACAAAAGGAGAAACAAAACCCCAGATAAACCTTTGTTACTTATGTAGTTTGAAGAAGTAAACCAGGCCACGTACCCAAATAATGTGATTTACCCTGCCCTCAGATCCATTGTTTAGAATCTTTTTGGTAAGAAAGGTGAAGTGAAAGTCGCTAGAACGTTATTGTCTTCCAAGAGAGCAGGCTAGAAATAGTATCACATTTCTAAGGTGTTATAGTCGTCCCTTAGTATCTGAAGAGAATTGGTTCCAGTTTCTCTATAGATACCACAATCTGCCCATGTTCAAGTTCCTTATATAAAATGGCATATTATTTGCATATAACCTATGTAATCTTCCTATGTATTTTAAACTACCTCTACATTACTTCTATTACCTTGTTTTTGTTACAGCTGTCTCTTGCTATTCCAAGCATTGTACCTTTTGGGGAGCAAATTGACACAAACCATAGACACCTGATAGGCACCTATTAACTTGGTATATATTCCAGTTACACATCAATTTGAAAAGACTATCAAAAACTGTTGCTTTATATGATAAAGCATGTACATTTGAAAACTTAAAGTAAAAAGGTAATATCAAAAGAAATCTTGTTGGTACAGGACTATATGGACTCTTCTTCCTTTTGCAGTAATACAGAACACAATGATTGTAATACTTTTGATATTTTATGTAACCCCTGGAATTTGTGAACAGAAAGTAACAAGTACATTAGACTCCACAGTAAGATGTATGTGAATCAGAGACATTTAAACTTCAAGAATGTTTTGAGTCCTGCAAACTCAGGGAAACTTCTGAGAGTGTAAATTTGTGCAGCATGCTACAATATTCTGCTCATACTGATAAACAAGTTGATGTTCTCTGTGTTGCTTCCATCAAAAGAGAGGCATGAAGCTTGGTAGGCCTCTTGTAGTTGTGAACATCCTCCTTCAAGATATTTCACACCATTTACCAAGTATGTAAGTCTACCAGTTCTTAGATCCAGAGAAAGAGGTATCTTAGCAATAATTTTAGCCTGAAGTATAGCTACTCTTCCACTTTTCCTTATGAATCACAGGATCCAATCATGCTCAATGTGTCTGTGATAAATAGAGATATTGTACAGATCATTTATTGAGGAATAATAGAAAAATCATAGCGAAGTCCTGTATGACATTTGAGAAATACTTGCCACCTTCTACAAATAACTATTCTCTTTTTTAAGGCATAGCTTCTTCCTCCTTATTAGGCCTTAAAATACAATGAATATCTAACTGTGGATGCATGTATCTGTATGGCCTGTGATTTTATCTGAGTGAATAAACCATACCTTTGTGCATTTGCAGCAACAATTATTTAGCCAGAGGAAAATATAAAAACTCAAGTTTGAGAAAGTCTAGAAGACATATGTAAATTGAATGACCATATGGTTCATATTTTTTGACAAAATTTTTTGTATAGTCTTTTTTTTAACTTATCTATTATCTATTGATTGTCCCTTTGGGGCATTCTCCAAAACCAATGGCTAAGGGGTAAAAATATCCTATCCTAATTACCAACCATCCATTATAACTCACTCAGGGGTACCCTTTCAAAGAAAGTTTGATGCAAGAAATTTGTAATAGAGTGTCAAATATTATATTTGGATGATAACTTTGTCGAGACTAAGTGATAGTCAAAAGAACAAATCTATACTGCTTTGAGGGAAGTTGCTAATTTTTTTCCTGGAAGGTTAGGAACTTATAAAGAATAGTGTTGGAAAACAGGTAATAATAAGGTATGAGTAGGAAAAGCAGGTGGCTGGATCTATCAGAACAGGTACAGAGTTTGAACGTAATTTTTCTTCATTTTAATGTTCTCCAAAGGTCATCCAATACAGAAAAGTTTCTTATGTTGAGAAGTGACACAATTGATAGATTTCAGTCAGCTTTTAACTGAGCCACCCAATTCTTGCTCAGTGGAGTCATATCTACCACAATGGCTTGGATGGAGCCTAGTCACGGGGCTCATACAGGTGGATGTCCTCCATTAATGCTAAACTGACTCACTACTGCAGATTTCCTAGCTGCCAAATACTTAAGAGCCTGTATTCATCCCACCATGGCATCTGATCCCATCAGATCTCGGAAGCTAAGCAGGGTCATATCTGGTTAGTACTTGGATAGGAGACTGCCTGGGAACACCAGGTGCTGCAGGCTTGGGAGATAGACCGGCAACACACTCCCAAAAATCAATCTGCCATTGAAAACTGTATGAATAGTAGAGAAGCATGACGATAGTGTTTCACCTGTTGTACATAGGCTTGCTTTGAGTCAGACACCAACTCGACAGCACCAGACAACAAGTAGCTAAGACTAACAGCAACACTGCTATGCAACCATTCCTAGGGGTGATCAAACAGCCAACTAATGGCAAGATTATTACATTAGTTCTCCTCCATCATGGAGAGAACAAAGATATGTGCTTACTGGTTTAGACATGTATTCTGGATGTGGATTTGTCTTCCCTGTCCTTATCCTTCTGCCCTACTGCCTTTCATGGGTTTATGAGAGGCCCTTTTAATCACCATAACATTTTGTGAAACATTGATCATAGTGAAGAATTTTATTGTATGACAAAAAATGCAATAAAAGGTTCTTGCTCATGGAATTCATTATTCACATCAGAACTGCCCTAGTCCACTAACAGAAAAGCCTTTTGAAGAATCTCTTAAAATGCCAGGTTTTTATTTTGGGGGAAGGGAATGTTTCAAATAATAAAGTTTTATTTAGTATTTGCAGTATATTCTTTTATTTACTGTGTGCAATTTATGTTTTTAATTATTACTAATCAAAATATGTCTCTTTCATTTAAAAGTGCATAAAGCCTGGGAATCAGAGAGCTAAACGAAGTAAAAGTGGCTTTTCTCAATTTTAAAACAGATTCAGTAATGGATTTATTTCTTTATATCACCTCAATTGTGATCTCCACTGTTTTGGAAATACTGCTTCCATGGGAGGAAGGTTTCTACCTGAGAAACAGCTCTAGTTCCATTAAATTGCTACTTGAGACTATCATCTGGCCCTCTTCTGCTTTCATGCCTCTGGGCCAGTAGGTAGGCTAAGCAGTTCCTTTACTAACAGGAATGACTGATTAGGATTACCAAGGGGAATGTTGGCTGCCACTAAAAATGGGAGTGGGAGAAATTACATATGGAACCCCAAAAATTCACTGGGGGTATCTCATAGTACTTCTACTTCTCGTAAGTGTAAGGAACAATATAACAACTGAAAAAAGTGGGACTTTTAAAGCTTAGACCATTAAGGTTTGCCGATTCAAGGGTAACACACTAAGACAAGAAACAACTAGATCTGTTGAAGGCAAAGAAAATATGGAAGGAATAATGGAGAAATGAAGTAATAAATATGCCACAGGTTTAGAGCCTATATCTTGAGGACCAAGGAAAAATGTAATAAATAATGTAAGATTTAAAAGTTATAAATATCAACTGTACAGTCAAGACCAGTAATAGACATTAGAAATTATTTGCTTTATATATTTACTGACACATGTTGTTCTCCCTTGGTTCCATATATATATATATATATGCATAGACACACACATATATATTTTTTTCTTTTCTTTCCATTTCTTTCTCTTACTATTTCATCCAAATTTTGTAGAAAATTAAATTTCCTATTCAATAACAAAATTTACCACTCAGTAATAAGACATGACAATTATTAAGTTTTTATCTCTCAGATCCAAACCCATCTTCCTATAATCTGCTTTATAATGCAATAGCTGATAGTCTAAAAACCATGTCTAAAGCTGGACATAGGAATACATGTGATCCCAGCAACTGTGAAGGCTAAGGAAGGAAGATAACAAGTTTGAGGCCAGAGGCAACTTATGAAGACCCTATCTTCAAAAATAAATAAATAAATAAATAAATAAATAAATAAAGTGGCTTAGAGTGCAGCTCAGTGATGGAGTTCTAACTTAGCATGTGTGGGACCCGGGGTTCAACCAACCCAGCATTGCAAAATAAATAAATAAATAAATAAATAAATAAATAAATATCAAATAAAGTAAAAGTCATGTCTATTTTGACTGGTGCAGTGGTACATACCTATAATCCAAATGATTGGGAGGCCAAGGCAAGAGGATCATGAGTACAAGGCCAGAGGCATCCTGCATAATTTAGTGATGTCCTATCTCAAAGTGGTAAAAAAAAATAGACTGGGGGTTCACCTCAGTGGCAGAGCACTAGAAGAATATATGTAAAGTTCAACTCCTAAGTATCACGAAAAAAGAAGAAGAAGAAAAAAAAACCAGCATGTCCATTTTGATAGCTGGCTGCCTGTTAGCCTCTGTCTATATAGAATATTAGAGAAAAAGAGGAAGGCTAGAGGAGGAAGAAGAGATTTGCTCCCTCATATTTGCTTTCTATCCACTAACTGAAAAAGAAGTCTGTTTTATGTCATTATATGTGAAGACCTTAAAGGCCAATAAGCTAAATGTTTTCCATACTCTTAGTATAAGTTAGTTTATTTATGTTGCTACATGGACATCCAACAATATTGTTGCTAATGTAAATTGATGATTCAGGTGAAATGTGGACAAATTCTAACTTTAACCCCTGACATGGCTACTCAGGTCTACTGATTGGTTTCAACAGAAAAATGTGCTCCAACGTCTTAGGCTGACCTCTTCCTTTTCTTAGAAACCAATTTACCTACAGAGACAGAAAGTCAGGGTATATTCCTTAACATTAGGGGCAGTAATGGGGCTGGGATTTATCTCAGTGGGCAGAGCGCTGCGCTGCATCTCTGAGGCCCCGAGTTCAATTCCCAGCACTGCAAAAATGGGAGAAGGACCTGGCAATCCACTCCCAAAGCAATCCCGAAGTACTCAGCCATTGGAAACCCTATGAGAGTCGCTATGAGTCGGATACTGACTCGACGGCACCTAACAACAACAACAACAATAAGGGGCAGTAATACTTTTCTGTAGCAGGTGGAGGCAAGTTTGTAAGACTTTTTTTTTCTTTCATGTGTAGTACCAGCCAGATTATGCCCTATACTTAGATACTAGTCATGGAAGCTAGAATCCCCTTCTTAAAGATCCCTATAGGAGGCTGGTAAAGTTCAATACCAGTTAGCCAACAACTCCTTAGAAGTCATGTTTTCAGCTCTGAGTCCCTTTTTCAAGCTTCTAAGTCTTAACAATTTGAACTTTTTTCCTTTAGTTTCTCAGTCTTAGGAGAAGTAAATCTTTCACTTTTGTGATGACAAAGTTAATGTTCTCTTCTTGCCATTTCAGTTACCTAGGTAAATTCTTCTATATCACTTTTTCTCTGTTTAAATAACTGATGAGGTTTCTGTCTTCTGACTGGTCTTTGTTACCCACTGGTATATTGTTTCTGTTTGCCTGGCTGAAATTTCTGTGAGACGGAATTTGTTTGGCTTAGAATATATTTTTATGCTAATAACCTATATTTTGACAGATAATTGTATAAGGAATCTACTTATGAATATATCAAATATAAAGAGGGTAATGCAATTAAAATCACCTAATACAGTTCATGACCACGTAAGACCATATTTTTAATGAGGCTTGCAGATAGAGCATTACATTACCTAAGAAGCTAAAGGCGTGTCAAGAATTATGATTAACAAGTCTAGGAGAGGCTATTATTTCCTAACTGGAAAGAGAATAGAGAGTATTAGGTGAGTTATTTTGTATTAAAGTGATTTATATGGTACCTGGCATGTGTTTTGTATATTAATCTTTTAATCTTTTGGTTTGGTTTTGGTGTATCAGGTAGAGAAGAAATATAAAAGAAACTCCAAAATGTCTGTATCTACTGTAGTCTCTCATCTCTTGGATACCTTTATGTCCCTTGTCAAGCTGGGGACATAATTTTAATGTTTATTACACTCTTTCTAGATTAGATACTAGTGGTTCCTAACAAAATTGTTTGTCAGTGATATTTACAACACATATTTCATCCTCATTTTTCTCAGTCTCAAATGTGCAACAAGCATAGCATTTCATTTTATTTTGAGTATGTCATGGGCCTCAAATTTTAAATATTTAATCTATTGGTGTCCATGTGTGAATTAGCCAAACCACCGCCATTCACTTTCATGAACTAGGTAAATTAAAAAAAAAAAAATCTTACTTAAATTCTGTCCACATTATTTCAAGGAACGAACAGTATTGACAAGTTTTAGGAGCTATTCACTACTGTGTCAGTGCCATTATTCTGAATGGGCCATATGCAGTTCATTTCAGATATATCGATTTCAGTGATTCTACTGCAGTAAAAAGGTAAGGAAATAGGATGTTGAGGTTAAATTTCTCTGTCAGTGGAGTCTTTAATAATTGCTAAAGGCGCTCCCTTATTGGATTTCAATCTTGGCTTTGTTTGTTAGCTAGTGCTTTTCTTCTTAGAACACAGAGTTCTGGGCAAAGGCTTTGGAAATATTAACATTAAATATAATAAAAGTGAAAAGAGAAATAAAAATGAAAAGGTGGTATGTAGGCAGGAGGGTTTGTATGAAACAGAGGGAAATCTAGGAAACAGCAAATGCGCAGATTCTCAGGCATCAGGGTTTGTGCCAACTTGAATGCATTGCAGGAGTACTAAGCTTAGAGTATACATAATAAATAAAGGGAAAAAGGGATAAAGGCTGTTAAATTGATTATGCTTTATCCACCATCCAGTTTTTCATTCCTTGCCATTATGAATAAAACTTGATGTGGAACCGCTTAACTTGCAAGTATATCTACAATTGTAAACTCTTAAGATTTCAAGCTGCAAAGCATGAGAGAAATGCCGTAGTTTGACCTCTTTCTATTTATGCTCTTATCATTTTTTCTGTGTTTCTTTTTTTTAAAATTATGTTCTTTCATCCTCTGAAAATCCATTTAAATGTCAAGGACAGATGAGAAAGCAATAGGGCAGTGAAACCGGTTGATTCAATTGCTTTTTAGTAATTATATTTAAGAAATATAAATTGGTAGCTTGTACCAAAGATTTCAAAATAATTAAATCCATGCAAGTGCTGTGCAGAAGAAATATGAATTTCATTTAGTAGATTCTATTCTAAAAAAATCTTCAATTTCTAACAAACTCTATGCAAGTTATTGATAGAAGATAACTAACATGATTTTAACCTATACTGTACCATCAATGAGGAAACTTAACTCTTCATTTTATTTGTCTAGATATTGAAGTGGGATTGTTGTTGTTGTTAGGTGCCGTCGAGTCGGTATCCGACTCATAGCGACCCTCATAGAGTTTTCAATGGCAGATTGCTTCAGGATTGCCTTGGGAGTGGATTGCCAAGTCCTTCTCCCATTTTTGCGGTGCTGGGAATTGAACTGGGGTCCTCAGAGACTGCAGCGCAGCACTCTACCCACTGAGCTAAATCCCAGCCGAAGTGGGATAGTAATACTTATTAGATATCTTTAAGTAATAGTCTGTATTTTAGGCCCTTAATTAAATTTATTTCATAGACTTTTAAATAAAATCTTTTGCCTCTGGAAATATGGAGAACTTTTTCAAATTCATACACTAAATATAAATAAGACCTCTGAATATTGTATATAAAATAAACTTATGAAGGCTTTGAGAGGTAAAGAAAAGGTAAATAAAAGCAGGCACAGGAGCTAGGAATCTTAAATTCAAGGTGTAGCAGGTTATTAAGTTCATCAAGTTTTCTTTGTCGTTTCATTTCTCCAGACATTGTGCTAGAGAAGCTAGCAAACCAGCTGGCATGATAATCCTTGTAGAAAGTGCCAAGGAACCCTTTGAGAGATTCCTACAACTAATTATTGGGTCCAGAAAGTTTGCAGGATACCACAAAAATGTATGAAAATTTACTATATGCCTACATAATAGGAAATAAGTCATGAATATCAAATATACACCAACACAGCTGGGCACCATGGCACATGCCAGTAATCTCAGTTACTCAGGATGCCTAGATAGAAGGATCTCAGGTTCAAGACCCGAGGCAGCCTGAGGCAGCCTGCACAACTCAGGGGAAAACAATCTCAAAAAACAAAACAAAACAAAACAAAACAAAAATACACGTCTGTGGGTGAATTTCATTGGTGGAGTATTTGCTTAGCATATTGTTGGCCCTAGGCTCAATTATCAGTACTGAAAATAATAATAATAATAATAATAATAATAATAATAATAATAATAAACAACTTTTTACAAACATTCATAAAAAGAGAAATTTTTATTGTTACATATATTATACTACATATATTACATTGTTACACATAAAAATTGATTCTCATTATGCTATCTTTTTAAGTGGATGTATTCATTTATTTAACAAACATTTGTTACTATCTTCATTATACTAAGCATAATGCTAGATGTTACCAATAAAAATATAGATGGCAATGTATTTTGAACTTGAACTTTCTTTTTTTCTTTAATGGTACTAGGGGATTGAATCCAGGCCCTCACACATGCTTTTTGCAAGTACTCTACCACTGAGCTACACCCCTAAACCCTTTTTTACTTTTTAGTTTGAAACTGGGTCTCACTTTGGCCTGGAACTTGTGATCCTCCTGCATCTGACTTCTGAGTACGGAGTACAGATGTGTGCCATGGTGCCTGGCTTGAACTTACATTACTTATTACAGTAAGGTAGAAGACTCATGTACCAACTCAGCAAATTATAATACATTGTACAAAAAAAATGGTTTTTCAATAGATTATACAGATAAAGACATATAGACCCAGATACACACACACACACACACACACACACACACACACACACACACACACAAACACACACACACACACACATTTTAAGGAAGAGAGAATAATAAATATTGCCTACTGTGTTAGTCTGGGGCTTAGCTCAGTGATTAGAGCACTGCTCTGCATTCTCTGAGGAACTGGGGTCAATCCCCAGAACCACAAAAAATAAGACAAGGATGTGGGAGAAGCAATCCTCGAACAATTAGCCATTGAAAACCCTCTAAGGGTCACTATGAGTCAGATCTGACTTGATGGCACTCAACAACAATTGTGCTAGCCAAATTTCCAAAATTAAAACATATACCTAATATAATCAACTTATACAGAGGAAAAGTTTATTTTGGCTAGAAGCTTTAGCAACTTCTAGCTGTCCATCATCAGTAGTTGCTCTGTTGCTTTAGGCGAGGGCGCACATCACAGTGGACTTACATGGTGGAGCAAAACTTCTCACCTCATGGTCAGCAAATGAGAAAAGAAAGAAGGAGACCTGCAATCACTTTCCAAGGGTGTGTTCACAATGACCTGAAGGCCTCTCACTTTACTAACCTCTTTAAGTTTCCATCAGCTTCCAATGATGCAAAACAGGGACAAAGCCTTTAACACATGGAGGGGGGCATTTAAAATCCAAAGTATACCTTCTAGACATAAATAATGCCATGATGACGATGCAATATTTGAGCTCAGGCTTCAAGGATAGAAGGACTTCAGTTGGGAGGAGATAATTCTAGGTAGTGAGGAGCAATCTGCATTTAGCTGTATGATCATGACCGATCCTGCTTAGGACATGACACAATGTTTCATGTACTACAACGTCAGCAATGTGGGTGGGAGGATTGCAGAGAAATATAACAAATAAAGCTGAAAAACATAGATCCGAATCATACTGTGAAATATAAGCCTATATCTTACACCTAGGTAAGGCTTTTAATTTTATTCTATATGAACAAGGTGGCCAAGCAATTTTAATAGTGGTGGGTAATGATTTATTTGCATCCTATGGGTGATAACTGAAGTGGAAGCATGACACCTGAAATAGAACCACATAAACTGGTTATATAAAAACTAGCTAGAGGCTGCATTACTGTATTAAAAGTGACAGATACAAGAGGCTGAACTTAGGTCACAATAATGAGAGGGGAGAGAAAACAGATTTTTAGAGATATATTTGAGGTACTTTTGACAGGATTGTAGTTGAAAAACTTGATGAACAGTATTGCCAGTCAGTGAAATGAATAAAAGCAATTCCCTTCCATGTTTCTACATTCTTTGAAATAAAAAAAATCATTTTTGGTACTATTCTTGGACTGTGAAATATAGTATTTAGCTGTTACTTTCTTCTAATACAGATGGGACTCTATCTCACATAGGAGACATGAGTGATTAGTAAGTGAATAAATGAATGAGCCAGTGTATACATGTCTGTGCACATTTGCATTTTGGATTTAAAATTTAGGTAAGTAGGTTTTTTGAGTAAAAGTATTTGGCCATATATCTTGGCTTTCTGTCTTCACTAACTGTCTGTGAACTTTATTACCAGCATCATTTTTGGCTCATGGTATAGTTTGGTGCCATCTTTCTGATGTTTACTGTCACCTCCATGCTACGTAGCTAAATTGAAAATGCTATGTCATTAATGAATTTAGTAAATACATGGTTACTATATTCCAAAATATTTATGAACCCTTAAATAATATGTCAATCTAATACTGGTCACTAGAAAAATCCTATTATGCAGTTTTCCATCCAAAATATTTTTCACTAATTTCGCATTTATTTACCGACAGCCCATAAGAAATTTTATGCACATATGCAGGTATGTATGTATAGTTCTGCTAAGAATATTTACTTAGTTCATGTGAGAAGTAAAATAAGAAAATATAGATAAGCTATTAAAACAATAATGCCAATGAACCTTTTTATTCCTCCTTTCACTGAATATGCCATAACCTCCTCAACATATGTCATAAAAAATAATTATGAAACTCTCTAATTAGTGTTTTTAAATGGCCTGAGGGACAGCTAAAATTTTATTCTCATCTAATCATAAATACTTCTGATTTGAAATAAGGTATTGAAACAAACAAAATTTCAATTTATTATTAAGATAGTAGCCTATATAGTTTTATTTAAGAATATGATAGTTTGGTTTCATAAAATATTTACACAGAAATTGAATACTTCTGTACACATGGCAAGTAAATATTTTAAAATGAAATACCTTTAAGTCAAATTCTGTTATCATGAATGTGTGTTTACTACATTAGATGAACAAGTGTCTTGCTCTCCAAAGGAAAATTGTGTATCTGTCTGGTATCATTGTTTTTACTTCAACCAATAAAAACAAGTACTATAACAGGATGAATTGTGAATCTTTTACAGGCTTGAAAGTTTTAGTAGATGTTGACTACATTGTACATAGGAGCTTGACACCCAAATAGGCAACTAATGTTTAATTAGTTGCAATTAGGATGTAATTCATGTGTTTGTAAACCACTGAACAAATTTCTTCAATGCAAACTTGAAATCTTACTTTCCAATGTTCTTAAAATGACTCACAACTTGCACAAATACTAGAAGTCTATTATACTGGTGCTGTGAATTGTAACTACAATTCATATTACTATTTTAGATATATCTTTAGTTAATCTTGTCTTAAACACTGATTAATTTATCTTAAACTGCTGGTTGGCATCAGGGCAAGCACGCTTGGAAAGTCAGAAAGTTGAATAAAGTAAGGAATGGAGTATTTTGCATACCATTCTTATCCTTTCTGTTTTAGAAATGTGACACATATTCAGCTGACAGAGGGAAAAATGAGGTCTAAGGAAGGGTGACTTGCCAGGTTTTATTAAGTTGAAGTATGTGGGGTTCATTGCTACCATTCAAGCACTCACAATTCCTTAGCTCACTCATCTGGCATGTTTCCATTTTTATGTCCTAAATGCTACAGACCGAATGAATGTGTGACTGCTGTATCAGGCAGCCTATGCGAAATACATGGCTTCAGCAAATCTTTGACGTGCACCATTCATTAATCTTTGTTTCATAATTCTCACCAGTATGCATACCCTGCCTTTCTGTCCCTATCTGCAAGTAAATTGGTTTTTAAGAAAATGAAGAGGTCAGCAGAAGATTTTGGAGCACACATTTTTCTGTTGAAACCAATCAGTAGACGTGGGTAGCAATATCAATGGTTAAAGTTAGTAGAATTTGACCATAGAAGATTCAGGTGAATCATCAATTTATATTAGCAACAATAGTGTTTGGGTGTCCATATAGCAACAAAAGTAAACTAACTTATACTAAGAATATGGAAAATATTTAGCCTATTGGCCTTTACGGTCTTCAAATATAATTATATTAAACAAGCTTCTTTAACAGTTACAACATTTTATAGTGCCTGATTTTCATGTCCAAACACAAGTTATCAGAGTTCTTTTTTTTTCTGCAACAGTGAATTTGATAACAAACAAAATTTTGTAATGAGAATAAATACCAAAGTTGGAAACTATATATTGGAAATATATGTTGTCACCATATATGCTTCCTAGAAAATAAGGAGTTAGAGGGTCAGAATCTGTGAGGGGAAAAATTATTAAGGATTTGGGGAATATAGTTTACTTAGCATGCTTAGAATCTAAAAGGAATTTTGAACAGCCTCCTTGGTTAGAAGGACATGCCAATGAATGAGGGAGCTTATCCACCTGACAGACATTATGAAGTAAATCAAAAGTGTTATACATTGAGTTTACAGGATAAATGGATAATCCAATCCTTCCCAAAAGTGAAGCACACCTTCAAATTATCTCAAAAGTATGTTTGTTTAATTTGGGATTGTTGTTGAATTTAGCCACCTGCAGGAAGAAAGCAGAAATGCTTTGTGAAGAATAATTCATCTGGAGTTCAATTTTCCTCTACCATTTTCACATATAATGGCCAGTACATATAATGGCCAGTACATACAATGGCATATTGAAGAAGAAAATTGATGTTAGTCACAGACTCAAAGAGAATCTAAATAAGGAAGGCATCAGATCAGGATTAGAAAAATAAATGCAAATTTTGTATGTTAAAGGAAAAACCTAAACAGTTTGAGAATGGAGAAAATATCTTAATTTTCCAAAAAAGAACACAATAGAAATTCTAGACATGAGAATTTTAAGTAATAGGACTTAAGAACCTTAAAATCGGGACTAATAGATTATTCAAAGCTATAAAAAATAGGAAATGGGAGTACAGGGTAGAAGAAATACTCAGAATGAAGCATGGAGAGATTAAAAGAAAGTATATATTTAAAATGTACAAGGGACATGGAGGATATAGGGAAAGATTTGCTATCCTTGTAATTGTCATCTATAAATAAAATAAAGAGATGGGTGATGTAATACACACCTATAATTCCAATAAATCTAGAGCCTGAGATAAGAGGATCACAAACTCAAGGTCAGAGGGAGCCTATGCTACTTAGTGGTACCTTTTCTCAAAATAAAAATATAAAAGTATCTAAGGATGCAGCTCAGTAGTGTTGAACTTGCCTAGCATGTGTGGGGCCCTGGGTTCAACCCCAAGTACAGAAGAAGAAAAAGGAGGAGCAGGAGGAGGAAGAAGAAGGGAAAGAGAAAATGGAATAGAAGCAGAGTCAAGATGGCGGACAGATAACACACGCTTCTGTCCCAGAGTAATGGGAGGCCTCGATTAGGGATTTGGAACTCACACTGAATAGATAGAAAAAGTGATAGTTTAGATTGGGAATTGAGGATGAAACTGGATGAACACTGAAATTGAGGATTTGGCTTTGGAGGAGCTACACAGAGGACAGTAGCCCTCATTTTGCCATCACGCAGACCGTGGATAGAATCCCGGAGACTCCGAGGGTACTTCACACACACACACCCATGGGAGGCAGACCCAACACAGAGTGCAACCCTGGCAGCACACTCTCACCCTGCCTGTGGGACACAAACTACAAATTTTGGATGAGTCAGTTTGAGGTGGCACATGGAATCACCATCCATAGCGGCACACATCCTGCAGTCTGAGATACTGGGCTGTTGTAAGTCCCTCAAGCAAGAAAATAGGGATCAGACCCACAAGAGTAGATATGCGAGGGTACGGGGAGTGATTGTGGAGGGAACGGGGAAACCGGGGCCAGCGGTAAGTGTCTACAGCTGAGGCGCAGCTCCCTCCCTCCTGTTGTGGTGGGACAGTTGTGCAGACGTGATCTCCACAGACATATGGGCACACATACACCCGGATCCCAGACACACCTGGTGAGCCTGTCATCCCACTGCACTGTGGAGAAATCAGGGGTTTGTGGAGGCAACTGAGCCCTACATGGACAGAGTGCTCCTTTTTGGCAGAGACTTGCAGCACAATTAGTCACAATCAGAGCAGTTTCGAATGTGATCACTGTGATCACTGCGCGTGGACAGACCTGCTGCAGATTCCCTCTGGGGCGGTTGGATATCATCCCACCCATAAGAGGATATGGTCCTCCCAAGTGGTCTCCCAAGTGGGCAGAAAGACCTGCAATAAAAAATAATCCACAATAATAGCTATATTCCCTCCATGCTGGGAATCTCTGCTTTGGGGAATTGGTGACCAAATTATGTGGGACAGGGAGAACTCTAGGGAGGACCCCACAGGTTCCACTGCCTCTCAAACTATACAACAGACACAGAATATTTCATGGAACAGTCTCTTTGGGCACTCAGTGTCCCACTTAACCCCAGGACATTGTGGGGTGGTCCACATTATCTGCCCAATTGGCAAGACTAAGCCAGTCTGCTCCTGCGTATTATGTGAAATTACTGCCACCCTGAGTTCTGTAGGGAGCACTGCTTCCTGCAGTATCGACTTCACCTGGTGGAACTGGGTGTCCACAGTTCAGATTACATCTGTAAGAACATACAAGTGTTTTTTTTTTTGGTTTTGTTTTTGGTTTTGTTTTCTGTATGGGGGTTTGAACACAGGGTCTTGCGCAGGCTTGCTTTGTAGGTGCTGAACCACTGCGCTGCATCCCCAGCCCATATTTTTTGCTTTTTGAAACAGGGTCTCGCTGGGTTGCCCAGATCTTGGGCTTGCGATCCTCCTGCCTCTGCCCCTCAAGCCACTGGGATTGCAGGCATGTACCACCACACCCAACTACAAGTGTTTTTATATGTGTGTGGGAGCAAGTATGCGTGAGATTTTTCTCTTTTTCCTTCCGACTTTTCTTCCTTTCTTCTTTTACTCCCTTCCCTTTTTCTATTCTCCTTCTCTTTTTCTTAAGCTATATATGTGTCTTTGTTTTAATTATTTTACACTTATGTCTTAACCTTAATTTTAATTTTGACAGTACTTTCTATTAGCCTCTGTCCTCTACCTCCTCTTTCCCCCTCTTCTGTCACCAGACTCCCCCCCCCCTTATCACCCTACAGAAGAGAAACAAAATCTATCGCCTTCCTAACCCCTAGCCCCTTTGGAGTTGGGCTGGTGGACTAAAGAGAGAACCATACGGACCAAAAAGGCAAGAATATACCCAGTTTATAAGCTCTAATAAGCACCAGAGATTCAGCACCACACAATCTCAAAGGAATAACAGAGGGAGAAATTCTGCACAATCAGGTGAGACAAATTCTATTTCCTGGACCATATTATGGACAAACAAAATAAACCTACAAAAAACACAAAGGGGCAGGATGGATCTGAAGCATCCATGGTTCAAAGCCCCCCAACAAATATCTCCAAGGACTCTCAATTCTTCGAGAACTCTGATTCAGAATTCATAGTCATGGTTATAAGCATGCTAAGAGAAATTAAAACAAATATCACAAGCACCCTGGAGATCATTGAAAGGAAGATTTCTCACTTGGAAGCTGTTCTGTCATCCCAGTTAGAAATGATAAGGAAAAACCAAGCCACTCTTCTTGATACTCAATCCAAGTTATCTGAATGAAACATGGCTAAAGAATCCTTTTCATTGAGACTGGATGAATCTGAGCTGAGGATTTCCGATTCTGAGGATGCCATAAGTGAATGTGATGCCATAAGTGAACAAGCAGTTAGAAATGGAATCAATGATAAAGGTTTTTTAAAAAGATTTCCAGAAGAGCTCAGATAAAATGAAAAAACAAAATTTAAGAATTCAGGGCATCCCTGAAGGAGAAGAAAGATCCACTGGAGGCCTTCAAAACCTAGCAAATGATATCCTCAAGGAAAACTTCCCAAAGATAGCCAAGGAAATGGATATATACACCACAGGGACATTCAGGATTCCTTTGAAGGCTGACTTAAGTAGATCATCCTCGAGACATGTCATTGCTCGCATGCTGTCGTTAGAGACCAGGGAAGCTATCCTGCAAGCAGCAAGACAGAAACCCCTTATTACTTATAAAGCAAAACCTATGAAAATTACTACAGACTTCTCCATATCAACATTTAAAGCTAGAAAGGAATGGACCCAGGTGATTCAAATACAAAAAAAAACCTCTCCAGCCTAGATTAATATATCCAGCAAAATTACCTTTGATAATAGATGAGGAGTATAAGACATTTAATGACATTGAAACTTTGAAGCTTTTAAACAATATGCAACCACCAACCCAGCACTGGAGAGGATTGTAAATCAGTTGCCACATCCAGGAGAATTAAGACAACCCTACAAAGGAAATCAAATAACTGGTTAGCAGAGATGAGTGCAACCCAAGAAAGGACCAGAGCAAACATGATTCATAAATCAGTAACAAGTGATGATTGGATATATAACAATAAATGCTACTCAATAACTTCTATTAATGTAAATGGTCTTAACTCACCAATTAAGAGACAGAGAATGGCTAATTGGATGAAAAAACACAAACCATCAATATGTGGTATTCAAGAAACTCATCTAACTCACAAAGACTGGAATAAACTGAGAGTTAAGGGCTGGAAAATGTATATCTAGCAGGAGGGGAACAAAAGAAAACAGGCATTGCAATTCTAATTTCAGATAGATTAAATTTCATTCCAAAATTAATTAGAAGAGACAAAGGAGGACATTACATTTTCATACAAGGAACAATCGATCAAGAATCCATAATGTTCCTAAATATTTATGCCCCAAACATAGGGGCACTTAGCTTTATAAGACAAACCTTATGGAATATAAAGAACTTTATTGGACCAGAATCAATAATAATGGGAGACTTCAATACCCCACTTTTATCAAGAGACAGGTCATCAAAATGAAGAATCAACAGAGAATCCTCAAATCTAATCTCTACCCTAAACCAGTTGGATCTCACAGATATATACAGACTATTTCATCCACATGATGAGGAATACACATTCTTTTCAGCTCAACATGGTACATTTTCTAAGATAGATCATATGCTAGTCCATAAGAACTCCCACAGCAAATACAAAAAAGTAGAAATTATCCCCTATTCCTTATCAGATCATTAAGGGATAAAATTGGAGCTCAAGAACATGAATAATTCCAGAAACTTTACAAACTCATGGAGACTGAATAATACACTACTGAATGAACAATGGATCATTGATGAAATCAAATTGGAATTTAAAAATTTCCTACAATCAAATGATGATAAAAATACATCATACCAAAACATATGGGATACAGCAAAGGCAGTTTTAAGAGGGAAATTTATAGCATTAGGTACCTTCATAAATAAAATAAAGAAGAGCCAAATAAATGACCTAATGACACAGCTTAAGACACTGGAAATCCAACAAAAAAAAATCCTAAATGGAACGCTCAAAAGGAAATTACAAAAATAAAGGGAGAAATATCTCAACTAGAATCTAAAGAGATAATTCAAAAAATTAATAAGACTAAGAGCTGGTTCCTTGAAAAGTTTAATAAAATAGACACCCCTCTGGCTAACCTCATCAAAAAGAAAAAGGAAAAATTTAACATAGTAAGGATTATGAAAGACAAAGTGTCCATAACCACTGACTTCAAGGAAATACAAAAAATTGTCAGAGATTACTATAAGAGACTGTATTCCCAAAAATATGAAATGCAGAAGAAATGGACAAATTTATTAACACGTATGATCTACCAAAATTAACTCCAGAAGACATAAATGACTTAAACAAGCCCATTACATATGCAGAAATATAAAAGGTAATTAAAAGTTTCCCAACAAAGAAGAGCTCAGGTCCTGATGGATTCAGAGCAGAATTTTACCAAACTTTTAAAGAAGATATAATACCTGTCTTCCTCAAATTATTCCAATGAATAGAAAAGGAGGGAACACCCCCAAATTCATTCTATGAAGCTACAATCACCCTGATACCTAAACCAGGAAAAGATTCATCTAAGATAGAGAATTATAGGCCCATCTCCCATATGAATCTAGATGCAAAAATATTTAATAAAATTCTGGCAAACAGAATCCAGCAGCATATGAAAAAGATTATTCATCATGACCAAGTGGGATTTATACAATAGATGCAAGGCTAGTTCAACATATGGAAATCAATTAATGTAATCCAACATATCAAGAAACTGGCAAACAAAAACCACATGATCATCTCAATTGATGCTGAAAAGGCCTTCGATAAAGTGCAACACCTTTTCATGATAAAACCACTGGAGAAAATAGGTATAACAGGCAAATACCTTAATTCCATAAAAGCCATTTATGACAAACCTACAGCCAACATTATATTAAATGGAGAAAAACTGAAATCATTTCCTCTTAGAGCTGGAAAAAGAGAAGGATGTCCTCTCTCTCCTATTCTATTCAACATAGTAATTGAAGTACTGGCCAGGGCAATCAGACAAGAGAAACAAATCAAAGGGATACAGATTGGCAAGGAAGAGGTCAAATTATCATTATTTGCAGATGATATGATTTTATACTTGAAAGATCCCAAAACCTCAACCAGAAAACTTCTGGATCTAATTAACTCCTTCAGCAAAGTTGCAGGCTACAAAATCAACACACAAAAATCAATAGATTTTCTTTACACCAATTCCAAACAAGAAGAGAAGGAAATTTCAGGAAAGATACCATTCATGATAGCCCACAAGAAAATTAAATACCTTGGAATCAATCTAACCAAAGACCCTTCAGATCGCTACAACGAAAATTTCAAAACATTAAAGAAAGAAATAGCAGAGGACACTGAAAAATGGAAAGACCTCCCCTGCTCCTGGATAGGGAGAATTAATATTGTAAAAATGGCTATCCTACCAAAAGCAAACTATAGAATTAATGCAATACTCATTAAAATTCCCCTGACTGACTTTACAGAAATAGAAAAAATGATCCAAAAATTCATATGGAACCACAAAAGACCACATATAACCAAAACACTCTTAAGCTGCAAAACAAACTCAGGTGGAATCACAATTCCTGACTTCAAGCTATACTACAGAGCAGTGGTTGGAAAAACAGCTTGGCACTGGCACAAAAATAGGCCCAAAGACATCTGGAACAGAACACAAGACCCAGAAATACCTCAACACACCTCTAGCCACCTGATTTTCAACATAAGAGCAAAGCAAGTAAACTGGAAACAGAACAGCCTTTTCAACAAATGGTGCTGGGAAACATGATCATCCCCATGCAGAAAAATGAAAGCTGACCCCATTGCTCAATACACATGAGAATTGACTCAAAATGGATATAAAATCTCAACATAAAACCAGAAACTTTAAAACTTATAGAAGGCAAGATAGGCAATACACTCCACCATACAGGCATAGGAACATATTTCCTTAGTAGGACTCTAATTGCTCAAGAAATTGCAACAAGAATAGATAAATGGGATTACATGAAATTAAAAGGTTTCTGCACAGCAAAAGAAACAATTAACAGAGTCAAGGAAACACCCATGGAATGGGAAAAAATCTTCGCATTTTATACAACAGATAAAGGTCTAATTACTAGAATTTATAAAGAACTCAAGAAAAA
>VMDO01025725.1:0-27798 GCA_007922755.1 Pedetes capensis | reverse complement strand
ATATCCTTGCTATTGTGAAAAGTGCTGCATTGAACATGGAGATGCAGGTGTCTCTGTGGTATGATGACCCATCTCCCTTTGGGTAAATTCCCAATAGTGTTATAGCTGGGTCATATGGTAGATCTATTTTTAGTTTTTTGAGGTACCTCCATATTGATTTCCACAGTGGTTGGACCAATTTACAGCTCCACCAACAATGAAAGAGTGTTCCCTTTTCCCCGCAACCTCGCCAGCATTTGTTGTTGTTTGTTTTATTGATCTTGGCCATTCTTATTGGTGTAAGCTGAAATCTCAGCGTTGTTTTGATTTGCATTTCCCTAATGGCTAGGGATGTTGAGCACTTTTTCATGTGTTTCATATATGAAATGATTATATGAAATGATATGATCATATGAAATGATATGATTATATGAAATGATATGAAATGATTCATATATAGAATAATTGAGCAACAGACAGAAGCCACTAGTAGGAAATAAAAAAGTATAGGTTATAACTAAGTAGAAGTTTGTGTATTATTAACATAAAAATATCAAGATACACTGAGGCTTTAATTTGCTAAGTAATAGGAAACCTGAATTGGAGGAATCCTTTTGTTGATTGGCAATAAGGCCATATCTATAACTAGGGGATGTAGCTGACATACAGAAGTTGAGGGTGCCAATTATATCCTGAACACTGTAATAATATTGTCTTGACATTCAGAGAGACACTTATTATGGCCATTGGTGACTTCCTAAAAATGATATAAAGTTTTAAAAAATTACAAAATTCTATAAAAATTTACAAAGTGTGATGATGTACTAAATAATGGACTAACAGTTTTGTTAAAATGTTATCCCAGTGTGTATATAATCTATTATATGTTTTATACATGTGTTTGTGGCATATTTGTATAAGTGAACTAAAGAAAATTTAAATATAGTGGTCCTCTAACATTACTGTTTACTTTGTATTATGCATATGGGATAAACGATTAGAAAAAAAGAATTGTTTGGTAATATTTCAAACATATTGAAGACATTTTCTTTTAAAATGGAACACTTTAGAAAAAGGTAACTTGAGCAATTATATTTTGTCTTTGCATTATATACAAATGATAAATTGTTGTCACTAGGAGCCATCAAGTTGGGTCTGACTCATAGTAACCTTATGTACAATAAAGCAAAACATTCCCTGATACTATGTCAGTGCTTATCTGTTATTCATAGAGTTTTCACTGGCTGATTGTATTCAGGATTGTTTTGGGAGTGGGCTGCAGGTCCTACTACCATATTTGTGGTGCTGGGACTTGAATCTAGGGCCTTAGAGTGTGCAAAGCAACACTCTACCAACTGAACTAAACCCCACCCACACAAGTAGCCAAACTATTTTTGGTTTAACAAGCTCATAATTTAGAAAGATATCTACATTGCATTCAAAATGTAACTAATTTTTGTGAATAATTAAAGAAATTATGGAATAATTACTTTAAAAATTCAACCATAAATGTTCCATACTTACTTTGAAATGTAATACAATTACTTCAAAGCTGTTGGACCTGATAAAACATAATAAATAGAAATATTAAAATGATTTCTAGCATTTGCATGGAAACACAACATATCTTCTAAATAGTGAGAAAAGATTCACGGGGTAAATTGTGGATTATCTATTTGTTAATTAATTTATTCAATCTTTTATTCATTTATGATTTCATTGTGCTTGTAAACAGACCATTTAGATACTTGATTGCATTAACTTGTTTATTTAGTCTGTAAAGAATATCATAACTGCTTCAGTGTAGATTTAGGGAAAAATTTTTCATATCTTATAAAAGAGATCTTGTGGAAGAACATGTAGAAATCAGGGTTTATAAGAATTACTTGCCTGGATTTATCTAAATTATAAAATACATATAACTCCAGTTTCACTTTCTGAGTATTTCCTTGAGTCCATTTCCCTTTCATTTACTGAGAAATTTATATCTTCAAACCCACCTAATCTTCTCCTTTGTCACCTTATAAAAAGGAAGTGTTTAGCTTATTAAATAGCTATAATTTTGGAATTCAACGTCTTTTCCCATTAAGATAAAGTCAAGTCTTAAGTAGCTACTGGGTGTAGTATTTGAGGAACTAGCAAATGACATTAGTGCAGTATCTATGTTACAAAGGAAAATATAAAAGAGAAAAAAACCCTAACATTTTTGAAAACTATTATGATGTGCCAGTTACTCTCCACATACATTTCTTTTTAAAATTTACTTAATGTTCAAAATGCCTGCAATGATAGCACTGTGGCATCCAATCCCATTAAATCTTGGAAGCTAAGCAGAGTTGGGCCTGGTTAGTACTTGGATGGGAGACTGCCTGGGAACACCTGATACTGTAGGCTTGGGAGAAAGACACAGCAACCCACTCCCAAAAATCAATCTGCCATTGAAAACCCTATGAATAACAGAGAAGCACTGACAATATTGTTTCACCTGTTGTATATAGGGTCCCTATGAGTCAGACATCAATCAATGGCACCTTACAACAACCACAACGCTCAAAATAGTCTCATCAATTACAAATTATTGTCATCATATCATAAAGTTTTTTTTTTTTAATTTGACTAATGAGACCTAAAATTTTGTACTTTAGAAGTTTGGGAAGTATTGAACTGTTTGTTATCCCTTTAATTTAACAATTTTAAGTCAAATATATATGACAATAAATATTTTATTGCCAGAAATTCTTCATTATAATGAGCAAAACAAATACATGATTAGAAAAATAATTGGAATGCATAAGCAAAAATACCTTGTAATTAGTAATGTGCATCATTTGAATGCAAAAATACTCATAAGAAAAAATGTATAATTGGCTAAATAGGAAAAATTGGCATATGATTACTATACCAAAAAATTCAGTTGAAAATACAAAAATAATGTCAGGTAGAAAAAGCAATGTTAGGGACAGTAATAATATATTTTATGTGTGATAAGATATAAAACAATTCTTACATAATGACACATTTTACATTACACAAAATTTTTGTTCTGGTCTCATTTTTACTTTTTGGACATCTAGACCATCTTCTTCTTGTAGTTCCTCTGACAAGTAGATGATCATATCAATCAATAGTTTTGCAATGTTTGAAGATTTGCCTCTATCTCTCTTGCATTTTACCTTACTGTTCTGTTTTCCCATGGCAATCATTTTCTCTGCCAATGGATCTACAAATTGAAGAAATTTTGTTTTGTTTCTGGATGTTTCTTTGTATAGGATTTATGTATTTACAAACCTACCATTAACAGTTTATAAAATACCCGTTTCCACTATTTTCTTGATTTTCTGTCAAATTCATACACACTCACTTTTTGACCCAAAAGATCCACTGCATCCATAAATCTGTTGTAAGAACAAATGAGAGGTGGACAGTTTATACTCACTTTGTTCCCATTTTTCTGTTACCCTTTGGTTTTCTCTATACTACAATTTTAGTGATTACTCATAACAGTGACTTCTTTGTTATCTTGCCACCTTGCAGTTAATGTTCCTTTCTGATTAGCAACAAACAGAAGCCTCAATTTTTCAATTTTCCCTGAAATTCTGGCATGTCTTTTCATGAAAGGATACACATACCAACTTCTGGAAATGGGAAAATATTCAGAAGATGTAACTTATAAAACAAAAACAAAAACAAAAACAAAATATAAAAAATGAGTGTAACACCAGGATTCCCAGTAGTTTTTGACATATTCAAGACCATCTATTTACCCAGTGATATTTTCTGCTGAGAATTCACTTCTTAAGTATACCCTGTCACAGAATCACAAAGTTCCCACATTTTGATCACTCTTTTGACTGATTTTAATGATAAATACTGTTATAGGCTTGTTCTGTCTTTGAGCTTTGACATGGATTCATCCATGCTTTGAAAAGGGCCTTTCTTGTTTTTCAGAATGTGTCCCTCAGACACGAAACTACTTCATTTATGTAGTATGCTTGGAAACATCAGTAGATTGTTATGGTTTATTGAAATACCATTTAGATAGTAACAACTGGTATCTATTGAGAGAACTAGCTGATTTTATTGCTTCATTTCCCATTGAAGAATTATGAGACCAATAGTCCTATATCTTTGGGAGTCTCTTGTAGCTCATTATAGGCATATATCCCAGTTACCAACATGACTTCTCTGAGATCAGTATCTGGAATTTCACTTGACTTTTTATGTTCACATAACAACTGCAAATGTCCTTTTTTACACTGGCCTATGAAGATTATCAGAGAACTTGGCATTTTGAAACCCAGTGGGAAAACACTTGGTGCATATTTAATGGAAGCAAATCCTGATGGTATTTCTGTGAAATTTCATGGGACACATGTGCCTCTTTGGTAGTCAAAGGTTTATAAAAGATTTAGGTTCTGTTTACTCGGTTCCTCATAGGAAATGCTGCCCAATATATGTACAGTTGTCATATGATCCACTTCACTTTACCCAAATTTGCATTTGGGGAATTGGCACAAAAATGCTGAGACTCTGCCAATGCTATTATTGTGAGTGATACTGTCCTTCATCTCTGACCCAGGACTGTCATGTCTTCTATAGCATCCATGAAATTGTGGGTTGTTAACTTGTTAAACTGCAAGTAAAGTAAGATCTTAGACACTTTATAGTTCTTGGTAATGTGTTAATTGGTGGTACATGAAATCATGGTATGTGAAATAATTGTATATTTTAGTGGTCCATGAAATAATTGTATATTTAAAATTGGTGACTTTCTAGAGTTAATAAGATTAAGAATCTGGTATGTATTCCTTCATGTATAAACTACAGAATCAATAGCACCCATATTTTCTCTTAAAGATTGTACCAGAGGCCAGGCAATGTGGCACATGCCTGTAATCCCAGCCACTCAGGAGGCAGAGGCAGGAGGATTGCAAGTTCAAGGCCAGAGACTATATGTGTAACAGTGAGACCCAGACTCAAAATAAAAAATAAAAAATAAATGAGCTAAGAATGGAGCCCAGTGGTAGAGCACTTGCAAAGTATGTGTGAGGTCCTGGATTTAACTTCCAAGTATGAGGCAAAAATGTTATCAAAACTTCAACACACAGAGTTGGCCAGCACATGGAACATAGTCTAATCTCAATACATTCACTTAGAGTTATATAGAAGCTTCAGTTTATACTTAGTTTTGATCATGGTCATTTTTTTTATTAGAGCTGTGTTTTGGAATGCTTTGGATACTAGTCAAAATAATCAGTTCATTGTCACTTTCTACCAGCACCTTATAAAATATCCGAAGAATCATCCTTGGAGGAGATTTGTTTGATAAGGCTGGCATCAAAATTTTTAGCCTATAATCTCTTTCTTTTTTCTTACATCAATAAAAGCAGCAAGCAAATTTATTACTTTAAAGAGGAGAGAAACTAAAATGGCCAAGACATTTCGCCTTTACAGTTACATATCATCTCCCTGTGGACAAGTAAAATGGGAAGATAAATCATAAGATTTTGTGGTAAAATGGAATTTTGATCGATAATATTAATGCCATTTTGTTATTTAGTAGCACATGACTGAAAAAACAAAAAAACAAAAACAAAAACAAAAAAACCCCCAAAATTTATCTCACAGGACACGGTCCTGTGTATCATTTGTACCATTAGTTTAAATCTACCTTGATGGTTTCATTCTACAAGAAAATTGCTGTAGTTTTGGACATAAAAAAAAATCTTGTCTTTTGTAATGTTAGAAATAGGCAGAGGATTTCCGAACCAGACACACTTCTGTGGACATTGTGTTTTCAATGGGCACTTGAATATGGCTGCATATGTGGTAGCTGCCTTTAGCCTTAGACCCAACTAACCTGGTGAGAAGGTCAAAATACTGAGACCTCCTAACATGCAAAGATTAAATCTTAAAAAGCATTAGATTTTAATTCTGTCACTCTGTGATCAGCCAATAACTGTCCTGACCATGGTAAGAGTTGAGTGGACTGGGTAGATGTGGTTGGTTTGAACAAATGACCTCTAGCACTACGGAGACTCTCTCTTATTTCTTATCACAACTTTTCTCATGATTTGCAGCCTAGTTTAATTTTCCCCAGGTGAGAGGAGCGGAATCAATTTTCTTAGTTGGTCTGTAATCATTGATCTCTTTTCCTTTTGATACCAGCTGTAGAATTCTTTTAATATTAGAGACACCTTTTGAGGTAAGAAACATTCATTGAAAATGAAAGTGAACTGGTCTTTGATATAGAAAAATTCTACTTTCCATAACTTCATGTATCATAATTCTTTCTACATAATTAGTCACTATACTTTTTATTATTTATAGTGATTAATCATTATTTCTCTAAAGAAACTATGGCTTCATGAATTACTTTGTTTTATATAACTTGTTAGGTCTGACAGATTTTATCATGCTTCTTTAATTTTTTAATTTAACTTTATTTTGAGCCAGAGTTTCAATGAATAGCACAGGATGGTCTTGAATTCATGGTCATCATGCATCATCCTCCCAAATGCTGGGATTACAGGTGTATACTACCATGCCCAGCTCTTTACTTTTATAAAATTATTATGTTTACTTGACAGAGTTAATCTTATGTATTAAAATTCATATTTTTGAGACCATCATTCTTAATTGTACTTTTATATGATTATTTTGTTGCTTTACTCTTCAATATATGTTCTTATTATCAAAGAAGCATTACATGTAAAAAATAATGTCCCATTTCTGTCATGCCAGGTATGTTGTTCTATAAGGAATAATTCTCTTTCATAATCACAAAAGTCCCTTCCAATATAGTTTTATACTATTTCTTTAAAAGGGTTTTTTGACAGTATTTTCATGACCACATAGTATTTCCTGAAGTCTTTTCATAAACAGCTGAATGCTTTCTTTTATCACATGTTCTTGATAACATTTTTTACATTTATATCACACATTTTAATTTTATCTGAGAATTTTATTTTTAAACTTCAAAATAACCATATAATTCTATATAGCTTCCAAAATAATGATAGAGCTATTTTAAGTAACATGTTAGTTTTCACCATGATCCCATGTTACTTTCCTTTCATACACATGGCAGCCACAAATGGAAGAAGAGTGTAAGTGAAATCATTTCAATTATTTTGAGTATGAATCAAGAATTTCCTCTGTAAGATAGAGCTAAAGCTTAGGATTTGGGTGTGGCAATGAATCCAGTGACCTTTTCACTGTAAGAGTGCTCACCACAATATAAATCAGAACATGTTAAACATTGGGAATCTGCATATCGTACAGGCAAGATTCCAGTAGAAATAGAAAAATGTTCAAACTTAGCTCTACATCCAAGAAGCTGTCACCATTATTATTTAACATGATTTGTAAAGTCCTGCTAATGTAATAAGATTATACACAATATGTCATAAAACTGTAATTGGGAAAAAGAAGAAAAAATACATTATTTGCAATAATAGAGCTGTTATGTTTATTTAAGTTGCAACTCAGCCAGAAGTCTTAGAAAACAATGGCTTGCACAAAGTGTGAGTTTATTATTATTATTGTGAACATAAAAGCATATTTGAAGTGGAAGTTCAGCACTGAGATGAATTTCCATATTATCAGGGAGTGAGGATTGTTCTAGTTTTTGCTCCACCTTCCTTCAGATGTTATTGCTCATACATTCAAGATAGACATTCGGCTCCAATTATCATTATCCATCCTGAACAAAAAGTATTAGGACAAAGTTAACAATAGTAATAGAAAAAGAAAGGTCAAAGCTAAATGATTCTGTTCTATTGTTTGAAATCTTTTCCTGGAAATTCCACCTAAGAACTTTAGGAAATTCTACGTATATAGAGGATGATCATCTCAACTTTGTAAGTGTAGCTTTAAAAGTTGCACTGTTGGACTATATAAAATCAGGATCTGTTAGTAAGGGAGAGGAGGAAGACTTTTGGGCAAGATAAGTAGTCTCTGTCACAATTATGAATTAGAAAACCCAAGAAAACCAGCTAAAATTCTTGAAACTAATGAGAAATTTCATCTTTATATTTAAGAAAGATGTAAAAATTCCAAATACATGTTTACACATTAGCCATACTCAGAAGTTTTGATGTGGAAATAATACCAACAAACCATAAAAACTTAGGAATTATTCTAAAAACAAGTGCATGATGCTTATTTTATTTCTTCACACTTTTCTATTGAGTGATGTAAGGTGAGATTATAATAACCAGAGACATGTATCATATTTTGAATAAAAATAGAATATTGTTAAAAAGTTTTTCATCTCCAAACTAATTCATCAGTTTAACATAATGTTAAAATGTTAATATTTTCCCCTTTTTTGAATTGATTCTTGAAATTACCTGGACAAAGAGTAAAGACAAAATATTAAGATGTTTTCACAATTGTAAAAAGAATAGATGTTCTCTACCAGATAAAAACATATAACGACAAAATAATGTGGTTATGAAATAGCATGGCACCAAGGATTAGTGCCTTCAGCTGTAGCCCTGTGGCATCCAGTCCCATCAGATCTTGGAAGCTAAGCAGGGCCTGCTTAGTACTTGGTTGGGAGAGACCGCCTAGGAACACCAGGTGCTGTAGGCTTGGGAGAAGGACCAGGCAACCCACTCCCAAAAATCAATCCATCGTTGAAAACCCTATGAACAGCAGAGAAGCACTGACAATAGCGTTTCACCTATTGTATGTAGGGTTGCTATGAGTCGGATACCCACTCGAGGGCACCTAACAACAACAACAACAACAACAAGGATTAGAATCTACAGCCATACCACCCTGGTGTCTAATCTCATCAGATCTTGGAAGCTAAGCAGGATCAGGTCTGGTTAGGACTTGAAAGTGAGACCACCTGGGAATACCAGGTAATGTAGGTTTGGGGAAGGACCCAGAAATCCATTCCCAAGACTGTTGAAAACCCTATTCAACTATTGAAAAACTTTTCAACTATTGAAAATAGTCCAGAAGTACTAACATAGAGCTGGGCATGGCACAGTGTCAGGTAGTGTTTCCTCTGTTGTACATAGGGTTTCTCTGACTCAAAGGCACCTAACAATAAGGATTAAAAGTCAGATCAACAGAAAAGAAGAGTCACAAAACAAAGATATATGTATATCATATATGTATTAGTCAGGAGTTTCCAAAGAAACAGAATTAATGGCTATATCTAGAAAAAATATTTAGTAAAGGAATTGGCTTACATGATTACAAAGACCAAGAAGTCCCATGATCTGCCATTGGCAAGCTGTAGAACCAGGAAAGCTGATTGTTTCCTTGAAGGCCCAAGAGCTAGAGAGATGATGGTGTACATCCCGTTCTTCTTTGAGCAGGCAGGAGAAGCATTATGTTCTTGCCCAAGCAATGAGACAAAGAACCAACTTAGCCTGCCTATACCTCTTTGTTCTGTTCTGGCCCTCAGTGGATCAGATAATGTCTGCCCACATTAGGGAAGGCTGGGACTAGGGTTTAGCTCAGTTGGTAGAGTGCTGCTCTGTACTCTCTAGGGCCCTGGGTTTGATCCCCAATATTGTAAAAATGGGAGAAGGACATGGCAGTCCACTGCTGAAAGTATCCCAAGACAATTGGCCATTAAAATCCCTATAAGAAGCTGGGCATGGTGGTGCACGCCTATAATCCCAGCGGCTTGGGAGGCGGAGCCAGGAGGACCTCAAGTTCAAGACCAGAGGAAGTGTGCGTAACTTAGCGAGATGCAGTCTCAGAAAGTAAGGAAAAAAATAAAAGGGCTGGGGGTGCAGCTCAGTGGTCCAGCACTTGCAAAGCATGCAGGCGTGAGGCCCCGGGATCAACCCCCAGTACCACAAAAAAAAAAAAAAACAACCCTATAAGAGAGCTGGGCACAGTGGCACATGCCTGTAATCCCAGCAGTTCTGGAGGCAGTGGCAGGAGGATCGCAAGTTTGAGACCAGAGGCAGTCTGTGTAATTTAGCGAGACCCTGCCTCCAATGGTAAAAAAAATGGGCTGGGGGTGCAGGTCAGTGATCCAGTACTTGCAAAGCATGCACGTGTGAGGCCCTGAGTTCAACCCCCAGTACTACAAAAAAACCAAAAATCCCTATAAGGGTTGTTATGATTCTGACATGGTGGTATCTAATAAGAGCAACAAAATTTTGGGGCTGAATGTTAGCTCACTTGATAGAGTGCTGCTCTGCACTCTCTGAGGATTCTGGTTCAATGCCCAGAACTTCACACACAGGAGAAGGACATGGAAACCACTCCTGAAGAAATCCCTACACAATTAGCCATTGAAAATCCTATGAGGGTTGCTATGAGTTGGTTCCAACTTGACAGCACCTAAGAACAACAATCTTCATAAAGTCCACAAATTACAATGCCAATCTCTTCTGGAGCACCTTCACAGATAACCTCAGAAATAATATTTTATTATGTATCTGGATACCTCATTGGTCCAGTCAACTTGATATATAAAGATAACTACCATTGTACATGTTATATACTTATTATGCAGTAACATATCATTACAATCTATTAGAAATGAAATAGAATTTTCAACAGATACATAGAAAAATGAATTAAAACAAACAACCAAGGTAGAACATTGCCTTATTCAACATAAAGTCCAGATGAATTAATGTGTTCAAAGTAAAATTAACAACCATAAGATACACACAAATCTACTAAAAAATAAAATTTAGTCAAAACTTATACAAAAACTTCAGACCATACATTGCATCATTAATAGTTGGGAGAAATGTAAACAAATGTAATGATGCAATATTAAATAATAACTATATAAAGTTAATGGTAGTGTATACTGTACTGATGTAATAATTTTATAGCCACCTCCTGTTGTTTTTGCAGTGAGTTCATGTTGGGAGGATCTACTTAAAACTCTGTGTGATGCTAATCATCTCTGTGTGAGCAGTTTATCTCTCCAATACATTCTGTATCACTGTAAAAAGTGATCTTTTTCATGTATTTTTCAATGAATTTAAAACATAAACTATGTATTAATCCATTCTACATGTTACTTGTTAGGTCTCTGGTCAACAGCAGGCTATAAGCAATTAAACGTTTGTGAGTAAAAAGTTACGTGTGGATATTTCACTATGCAAATGTGTGTTCAAAGGATAAACTGGTCATTGGTGGTCCCATAAGATTATATTGCTAGTGATGTAGCCATCTCCGTTTGTAGAACTACACTCTATGATATTTGCACAATTTTAGAGTTACCTAATGACACATTCTTCAGAACATATCCACCTCCTTAAGCTATGTGTGACTAAATAAGAAATGGACTTTGCAAAAAAGCTTTAGTTTCAATTTATATAGGACTTAAAATTGGCAGGTATTATACTATCTTGATAGGTTTTCCAACATTCAACACTAATAGTATATACTTTCACCACTATGAGTTATATTACATTATGACTTAAATCATAATATCTGATACATCAGTCCAGTTGCATTTGTCCTGATGTCTATATGAAACCTAAGGTACTCACTCATCTACTTCATAACCACTCAAGTTTTGTTATTATGTCCTTCCTAACAGTGTATTTCTGCTTAATTCACTTATTGTTTTGCTGCCATCTAGGAGATTTCTATAGTTCTCATGTTTCTATTGTTCTTCATATGCCTATTGTACATACATTTTATTTCAACAACTATAAAATGTGTGCAACCTACTTAGGAATCATTACATTTTGGAAAAGAAAACCACCTTTAAATCAAATTAAATATACATGGATCTTTAAAAGGTCTGACCTTACTTAAACAAATGTTACCTTAACAGAACAATTGATCTAAAAGAAGATCAATTATAATAAAAATCACTAAGTCCAAAAGAGAAGTCTTCTCTTTGGAAATGAACATGAAATGATTTCTTTGAGTTCTAATAATATGTGTGCCATTAGAGAAATGAAATAATCTGTCCTTTATCATACAGCAGATACAGAAATATATATGAGAAAATTGATTTGGTGATAGTTTCTTGCACCCTAACTTTGTTATTATTATTCTTGTGATAAATAGACCTTATATCATAGGGCTAGTTCTTCTAAGCTTTAAGAACTATTTTAAAGGAATAAATGCCTATATTCTTAGGAAGAAAATTTAATATAATTACTTTTAGATAAGATTAATTCAAGATCTAAATTGATCACTTTTACTGAATATATTATCTTTGAACATATCAGGGAATGAATAGTTCATTCAGACAAGGAAATTACTTGTTAATATGCATTATTTTCCTGCAGCTGTACCACTGTGGCATCTGATCCCATCAGATCTCAGAAGCTAAGCACAGTCAGACCTAGTTAGTACTTGGGTGGGGGACCACCTGGAAACACCAGGTGCTGTAGGCTTGCAAGAAGGACCTGTCAACTCACTCCCAAAAAACAACTCGCCAATGAAAACCCTATGAGTAGCAGAGAAGCACGACAATAGTGTTTCATCTGTTGGCCATAGGTTCGCTGAATCAGACACCAACCTCTGAACAAAAGTGCATTGTGTATTGGCTGGGGTTTGGCTCAGTTGATAGAATGCTAGCTCTGAGCTCTCTGAGGCCCTGAGTTTGATCCTCAGCACTACAGAAATGGGAGAAGGATATGACAGCCTACTCTTGAAACTATCAGCCATCAAAAACTCTATGAATAGCAGAAAAGTACTGACAAAGTGAGGGCGTGACATAATGTCCAGTAGTTTTGTTCTGTTGTACATACGGTTGCTGTGAGTTGGACCCAACTTGACAGCTCCTAAGAATAACAATAACATTTATTATTTCCCTAAGGTTTGTTTTCCCTATTATCAAAATAATTGGCAAAAACTCTGATTGTCACCAAATCTTACCTGTTGAAAGTAAAGCAGAGCCATTACCATACAAATCAGTGTATTTAAATGACAATTAAATGGTGAAATCTTCTTCTTTCTCCATATTTCTAGCTTGAATAATTCTTTCAACAAGTATTTTAAATTCAACACGTATTTTAATGTTATTATTTTCCACTTCTTATAGACAACATCTAGTTTGTGACAAACCTGTCTTTGTATAAAGAAATATAATCACTGCTCTTAGCCTTATATAATCATGTATTTGAAATGATTAAGTAGGAGCCTTTCCTGAGTTTCTATTGTGTGAAGACTGAGAAGGTGATTTTAATAGAGTTTTACAGAAAATGTCATGATGTCCTTGTTTTTGGCTAGTGTGGATGTGTTTTCTGCTTGCTTGGATCTTGTATTTGTTTGCTTAGGCTGCCATAACAAAGTACTACAGATTGTGTGGCTTAAACAACAGAAGTTTTTTTTCTCCCAGTTCTAGAGGTTAGAAGTCTGATCAATGTGCAGGCAGAGTTGATTTTTTTTCTGATGCCTCTTTCCTTGGCTTATAGACAGGCATTTTGTCTCCATCTCCACACAGTCTTCCCTAATTGCCTGTCTGTGTCACAATCTCCTCTTATATGGCACAAGTCATTATTAAACTGGCTCCACCTTAATGACTTTATTTAAATTTAATCACCTATTCAAAGGTGAAAAGTCACATTTGCAAATACAGACACATTCTGAGGTTCTGCAGGTTAGAATTTTAATATGTAAAAATTGGGGATACACAATTCAGCCCATAAAAGACCTCATGCAAGAAATTAATCTCTTTGCCAAAAAGAATTTAAGACATCTCTACTATCATTATAATAAGCAAAACCATGATAATGATGAGAATGCTGATCAGGATAGAAAGAAGGTTGATTATAACCAACACAAACACAGAATAAGAAAGTTGGAGTTAAAAGAGCTACAGTAATACTTGGTCATTCTTTTTAACAACTGAAACTGATGCCACTCTTTTGAATAACATGTTGGAAGATAACAAAATGATCCAACCATATCTACAAACTTAAGATGTGGGTGCTATTATATTCACTTATTTATGTACCAAGATGCAAAAATGCTCCCACAAGACCAAGAATTAAATATCAATTGGTAAGTGCGCTGGCATTCCAAAGGGATATGCTACACACTATGTTAGACATGTAAGCAAAGGGGCCAAAACTAAATTTTGTAATTCTTACTCAATATCCATCTCAATTTCAAAGGAAGTAGATTCCTGAAGAGAGGCTTGCACTTGTTTAAAAGGAGGTAGGTAAGAGTATGCTTTACATAACTTCAAGTCAAATGAGGAGGTCAAGGTTTATGGTGCCTTTCTTTGGAAACAGTGGATTGGTATTGGATATATACCTGAGCACCCACTCAAGTCGTTCTCACCTCTTGAAATAGTCTACAGACATAAAATCAGTTGAAATGGGCTGTAGCAACAGTGGAATTAATGCTGTATTTGGAATGTACCTGTATTCCCACTCTCAACACAATAGGCCAAATTTGTATTATTCTTGTTGACCAAATCAAGGCCAGTCTCAGGTGTTGTGATGGTTAATTTTGATTGACAACTCGATTGGATTAAGAAATGCCTAGGAGATTAGAAAAATAAACCTCTGAGTATATCTGTGATAGTATTTCTAGAGAAATTAGAGTAAATTGCTTTAATTTAGTGAATGGGTAATCTGTCAATGGATTTTTAATATGATGGCATTATCAGAATGTAGTGTAAAGTAGGGGTAGGGCCTGTTTGGAGAAGTAGTTAATTGAGGGCATGTCCTAGGAGGATACATCCTGTCCTGGCCCTTTCCTGTACCCCTTTTCTCTGTTTCCTGGTAGTCATCATATGAACTTCTCTGCTATGCCATACCATTCCCTCTGTGATGGCCTGAATCCTGTGAAGCTGCAAGATAAAATAATTTCTTTCTCCTTAAGTTGTTTCTGTCAGATGTTTGGTCAAAGTGATAAGAAAATCATCTAATACAGATGGGCTTAGTCACTGTTAAAAATGATAAGGCATCTTCACTGGATGAGCAAATGAGATAGCCTTAAATACCTACCTATTCCAGAATATACCATCACCTTCATGATAGAACCAGTTAAGTAAGCCTTTCTGACTAATCTCATGCTCAACTAAGGAAGCAGAGAAAATATACTTAGAATGTAATTCAGAGTTCTGACTATTGCATATAATGAATGTTTTAATTATGTGAGTTGTAAGATTAGGTTCACAACAAAAATGGAAAAGAGAGCTTTTATTTTTTGAGAGCTAGAAGATACGCTTGGAAGATTTTACTCAAGGATGGGAAAGAACCAGACATACATGATCAATTTGAGTAGATATTTAGAAGGGATGAATAGCAACTGTTTAGAAAGATATCCACTGAGTACGATTTGTGTAATAAAACTTAAATCAATTTGAATTCTGTTAAAGTCTTTGGAATTATAGTGATATTCTTGCAGGGATTCTGTCTTGCCTAATTGCCCAAGAAACCTCAGGTGTTAACATATTTCAAAAGAATGCTAAGTAAGTCCATCTTCTATATTGCTATGCATTCATCTTGCTGGTGAATCCATATCAGAGTTCTGTACATACTTATCATGACTCCCTCATTTTGCTATGGTTGAACATAAGGGTTTGGTCATCAGCAGTGTGTGAAGACTGGATGTGCTTCTTTTGTTTCTAGGAGAAGCCACCACAATTCTTTGAAGGTGAACCACATTTATGCTAATTTTCCATGAGAGGGAACTCTCAGTTATACTACAACCCATGTTTTTCTTCAAGCTTAAACAATATACATAAACATCATCTTTGTATACTTTGCCATTTCTCATGGGCACATTAGAGTATCTACCAAGATGGATAATCCTGTAATTCACTCCAAAAAATCATATAGGTTTCATGTGACTGCCTTTCAAGGGCAACAGTCTAACTCTTTCATTCTTGTCTTCAGTGGCAGAATTATGCCAGGACTTTCTGACCATTCCCATCCTTGCCCACTGATTGTGAATACTGAGTCAGAAAGGTGCAGGAGGCATGCCATGTTCTCACAATTCATAAGCAGTCCCTCTACCACTTCAACTTTTACAGAATTAGCACATGACTTCTATCCTTTTGTTTTGAAAAGTTTACAAATATTTATATGGTTCCTAAAATAATAAGCATTCATCCTATTGGAAAAAGCTGGAGACAAACTATAACCTATTTGTTATAGGCAGTGATGCCCTGAAATTTTCATGGAGAAATCCTTAGTATATCAGAATAAAGAATATTCTTATGCACAATGGCTAAGGATCATCATGTTTCCTTATTGGGAAGCTGAAAATGGATTTGAGGATTTTCTAAATATCACACATATACCTACACACATAAACCCATCTACCTATCATCTTAAGCATATGTACATTATTTCATTCTTTTAAATATTTTCTCTCATTATAAGGTTGTAGTTTATTTCACTTTAAGTGAATCTTTTTGTCATCCTCATAAGTTGAAAAACTCTGGTCTAGGTATAATTTCTCTATTGGAATGAAAACTTTGCATCCCAAGTAGGCAAAACCAGATAAGCAAAATGTATTACAGAGCCATATCTTTAAGAGATTTAATTCAATCTAATATCAATACAAGAGATGATTACATTCCATGGTTATAATTGTAGATTTTAAGATAAAGAGGTTAATTATGCCTGGTGGAGGATGTTTTTTCCAGAAGCACACATGTTTGCACAAATATTAAAGGTAAGGTAAGGAAGGTAGATAGCTATCTTAATCTGCATCTCATTTATGAATATTAAAGACTTTGAAAGGGTAAAATGAATCTGCACTAAGACCTCATTGATCTGGATTGACCACAACAATATTTGCCATTGATAAAATTGATTTGAGCAATTATGACCAGTACTATTACATGAAATACTCTGATAGAGTAACATCTTTAAACAATGGTTAGCTCCTTTGATATTTGCTGTTTTATAAAGTCAACACAAAAACTAAAAATAAAACAGGAACCAAATATGCAAAGAAAAGTGTAAACAATTTAGAAAGTAACTATTATGACTGAAGCATCTGAACTGTATCCTCAACATTATGTGTAAAACAGAATTTTCTTTATTTGAATTCTCACAGCATTTTAAAAGGAAGAAAAAATGTTAAAAATTTAGAAAGGAAAAACATGGGAAAATCATATAATGTTCTGTTCTCTATATTATATTATATATTTTCTAGAAACAAAATAACAAAGAAACCAATAAAACACATTTATCACATCTCAATATTTCTTATAGTTTTAGACACTGAGGTAGAGAAAATAACCAGGGGAAGTAGAAAGAAATTAGAAGACAATGTCTAAAAAAAGAAATAGGCAAACAGAGCAGTATCCTTGAAATATTACATTCCACTGTCACTTTTTTTTAACTGAAAAAATGTTGTGCCCTGATGAGCTCTTAGCAAATTCATTACACTATTTTGTGATGGTGGCAGCAGAACAGCCGTCTTGTGATCACATTTTGACAGTCTTCAGTAGCACACAAATAGCATTAGCACAAGACCCTTGGTCTATGGCAGCAGATTCTGATGTAGCAGACAACACTAATCAATCAGAATTTGAGTTCCCTTTATTCTGACAAGGCTTCTTAATATAAGCCATCAAAAGTAGTTTAAAGCTTGTTAGTCCTTCTGTTCTTTTTAATAGAACAGGTACATACCTCAGCTGCTGTCTTTTTCTTTACTGAAAAACTGACAAAGCATTACCAAATGTATCTGCCTTACATTTCTGAGGCCAGCTATAAAATATCAAGATGTGTGGTGGTAAATGCAACAGTGATGATGTGCCATGAAAAGAAATATGCATAAAATTGTCAAAAGGAAAAAAAAAAAAAACATTGAGCAGGATTGAAGTTGGAAAAACAATACTGTTAAAAAGGGAAGAAATGTGATGGAAAGAAGACTGGATTTAGAAATCAGGAAACCTCACTTTTAGTCTTTTCTTGGGAGTTAATATGTGGGCAATGTGGGCAAGTTGGTAAGTCTCCCAGGATTTGTGGTATATATTTAGAAAATAAGGAGACAGATTAAGTGATTTCCATGATTCCTGACAAAATTAAAATGTCATGACTTATTGGTGATTTACAATTGTTAAGATTTAAATTTTTGCTCAAAAAATCTTTAAATGAGAATAAAGTATTCTTCCCTTTAAACATATGGAATTATAATTGGAACTGTAGTTTGAAATACACATGGCAACAGTTCTTCTCATATTTATCTATATATGTTATTTTTTCTAACTCTTAGATTGATATTTATTTGTCAAGATAAACTTCTAAAATAAAATATTCAACATCAGCAAAATTACCATTAGATATTTATCAAGTATTTACTTGGCTATGGAACAAAGGAGCATGGAGTTAATAACAAATATTTTCCTTAGTCTTAGAGGATCTTAAAAGAGATATTATTAGTGTTTATTGATCTTTTACTATGTATAAATAGCTATTCTGTATTTTAATAATACAGTGCTAAACAGGACAAATATATGTTGTAACTGACTTTATATTCTAAGGGAGATGATAAAATAAGTTAGTAAATTAGCAAACAGATAAAGGAATAAGATGATTTTATACAGAGATAAGTTTTATGAAGAAAGTAAAATAAGCTAGAATATAGGAAGGATAGTTATTTCTGTTGGTTTCTAATTTTATTTATTGTAATAAGATTGACTTTTTCACTATGGGATCAACAGGCTTCAGTATTTTTTTTTTAATGTTTAACCCTGGATACCCCAATATCATTTCCCACATCTAACCCAGAGGAAGTTTAACCTAATTTATATCATCTCTGGGTTATTTCTTCCTGTCCTATACTTTATACTTTTCCACTTATACTTCAGGCAGGCGGGTAGGAGGGATCAGTGGGTAGGAGCAGAGGTTGAGGAAGGGGGTAAGGGAAGAGGGAACAATGTAGAGAGGTAAAGAGGGAAAGGAAAAACACAAAATACAGGATGTAACTATATGAATATATGGGAAAAATGAAATGAAATTTAAAAAATCAATGAGGGTATTACCCATAGTTGCATATGACTGTCATTACATACTAATTAAAATTTCTAATTTTTTCCTTCTGGTTTTCTTTTCTTCATTTGTTCATCATGCTCTGTGAAATATGCAAGGTGATAGATGTGTAAGCAAAACTGATTTAATAGTTGCACAATGTTGTTGTTGTTATGTGCCGTCGAGTCAAGTCCGACTCATTGCTAACCTATGTACAGCAGATCAAAACACTTCCCGATTCTGTGCCAGGCAAACAATCTTATTTATGTTTAAGCCCATTGTTGCAGACACTGTGTCAATCCATCTGGTGGAGGGTTTTCCTCTTTTGTATTGACCTGCCACTCTCCCAAACATGATGTCCTTCTCCAGGGATTGTTCTCTCCTGACTACATGTCCGAAATATGTAAGACACAGTCTGGCCATTCTTGCTTCCAAGGAGCACTCTGGTTGCACTTCTTTTAGGACAGATCTGTTGGTTCTTTTGGCAGTCCATGGTATATTCAATACACATGTCCAGCACCACAATTCAAAAGCATCAATTCTTTTTCTGTCTCCCTTGTTCAATGTCCAGCTTTCACAACCATATGATGTGACTGAAAATACCATGGAATGAGTGAGATGCACCATTGTCTTCAATGTGACATCTTTGCTTTCCAGTACTCTAAAGAGATCTTTTGCCACAGCTTTTCCTAGAGCAATTCGTCTTTTGATTTCTTGACTGCTGCTTCCACGGGTGTTGATTATAGAGCCAAGCAAAGCAAAATCTTGGACAACCTCAATCTTTTCTCCATTTATTGTGAAGTTGCATGCTGACCCAGTTGTAAGGATTTCTGTTTTGCTGATGTTTAGTCATAACTCATATTGAAGGCTATGATCTTTGATCTTCATCAGTAAATGTTTTAAATCCTCTTCACTTTCAGCAAGCAGAGTGGTGTCATCTGCGTAACGCAGGTTGTTAATGAGTCTTCCTCCAATTTTGATGCCGCATTCTTCCTCATAAAGTCCAGCTTCTCAGATTATTTGCTCCGTGTATAAATTGAAGAGATAGGGTGAAAGGATACAGCCCCGATGCACACCTTTCTCAACTTTAATCTACTCAGTGTTTCCTTGTTCTATTTGAACAACGGCCTCCTGGTTCATTTACAGATTTCTCATGAGCACAATTAGGTGTTCTGGTATTCCCATTTTCTGAAGTGTTATCCATAACTTGTTATGATCCACACAATCACATGCTTTTGCATAGTCAATAAAACATAGATAGACATCTTTTTGATATTCTCTGCTTTCAGCTAATATCCACCTGACATCAGCAATGATGTCCTTGGTTTCCCGCCCTCTTCTGTATCCCACTTGATTTTCCAGTAATTCCCTGTCTATATACTGCTGCAGTTGCTTCTGAATGATCTTTAGTAGAATTTTGCTGGTGTGTGATGTTAATGATAGTTTGCACATTCAGTTGGATCGCCTTTTTTGGGAATAGGCACAAATATGGATCTCTCCCAGTCAGTTGGCCAAGTAACTGTTTTCCAAACCTGTTGGCACAAACATGTTAACACCTCCAATGCTGCAACTG
This sequence comes from Pedetes capensis, assembly GCA_007922755.1. Lineage (NCBI taxonomy): Eukaryota > Metazoa > Chordata > Mammalia > Rodentia > Pedetidae > Pedetes > Pedetes capensis. The sequence continues at coordinate 7,344 of VMDO01025725.1, read as the reverse complement.
TTTGTTGAAACATCTCTATTGGTATCCCATCAATTCCTGGAGACTTGTGTTTTGCCAGTTCTTTTAAGGCAGTTTCCACTTTGTCCTTCAACACCATTGGTTCCTCTTCATATGCAACCTCTTGGATTGGTTGGTCATCTACCAATTCTTTCTTGTATAATGACTCTGTATTCTTCTCACCTTCTTTTGTTGTTTCCTGCATCATTTAATACTTTCCCTGTACAATCTTTCACTACTGCCACTCGAGGCTTGAATTTTTTCTTCACTTCCTTAAGCTTGAGAAACACAGAGCGTGGTCTTCCCTTTTGGTTTTCTGCCTCCAGCTCCTTGCACATGCTATTATAATATTTGTTTTTGTCTTCTCGAGCTGCCTTCTGAAATCTTCTGTTTGGTTCCTTAACTTCATCATATCTTCCTTTTGCTTTAGCTGCTGGATGTTCGAGGGCAAGGTCCAGTGTCTCTTTTGACATGTAATTTGGTCTTTTCTTTTTTTCTTGTCTTTTTAAGAACTTTTTGCTTCCTTCTTGAATGATATCTTTTATGTCGTGCCACAACTCTTCTGGTCTCCTATCATTTGTGTCTAGTGCATAAAACCTATTTTTGAGGTGGTCTCTGAACTCAGGTGGGATATACTCAAGGTCATACCATGGCTCTCATATACTTGTTCTAATTTTCTTCAGCTTCAGTTTGAACTTGCATATGAGAAGTTGATGGTCTGATCCACAGTCAGCACCTGGTCTTGTTTTGACATTTTGTATAGAGCTTTTCCATCGTCTCTTTCCATGTATGTAGTCAATTTGATTCCTGTATGTTCCATCTGGTGAAGTTCATGTGTATATTCTCCGTTTATGATGTTGAAAAATTGTTTTTGTAATGAAAAGGTCATTGGTCTGACAAAATTCTATCATGCGATCTCCAGCTTTGTTTCTGTCACCAAGACCATATTTTCCAACTACTGAGCCTTCTTCTTTGTTTCCAACCTTTGCATTCCAGTCACCAGTGATTATCTGTATGTCTTGATGGCATGTTTGATCTATTTCAGATTGCAGAAGCTGATAGAAGTCTTCCCTTTCTTCATTTATGGCCTTAGTGATGGGAGCATAAATTTGAATAATAGTCATATAACTGGCCTTCCTTGTAGGCATATGGTTGTTATTCTATCACTGACAGCATTGTATTTCATGACAGATCTTGAAATGTCTTTTTTGATGGTGAATGCAACCCCATTTCTCTTTAGTTTATCATTCCCAGCCTAGTAGACCATATGATTGTCTGACTCAAAATGGCCTATGCCGATCCATTTTAGCTCACTGATGCCTAGAATGTCAATGTTTATCCGCTCCATTTCTTTTTTAACAATTTCTAATTTTCCTAGATTCTTACTAAGTGCATTCCATGTTCCAATTATTAATGGATGTTTACAGTTGTTTCTCCTCATTTTGAGTCGTGCCACATCAGCAAGTTGAGCACCCTGGGGCTTTCCTCCATTTCCCGTCATCATGGTAGACTCTACTTGGAGGAGGCACCTCTTCTCCAGTAGTCTTTTGAGTGCCTTCCAACCTGGGGGGCTCATTTGCCGGCACTATATCTGACAGTGTTTCTTTACTATCCATAGGGTTTTCAATGACTAGTTGTTTTGGGAGTGGTTCGCCAGGTCCTACTCCCTAGTCTGTCTTAGTTTGGAAGTTCACCTGGAAACATGTCCACCATGGGTAACCTTGCTCATGTCCAAGGTTAAAGTGGCAGAGCTCTCAGCCTCATTGCAACACGCAAGCCCCCACAGTCCGGAAAACTGACAGACGTGTGGGTGAGTTGCACAATGGCTATATCAAATACCTTATTAATCTGTACCCTATTAACATTTACAAAAAATATTGACCTCTAGTGAAAATTCTGGGTCTAAAATGTATGATTTTATGCTATGTGGTAAAATTGACCGTCAATTTGAACTAGATGGTGAAATGTCAAACACATTGTCAGAGAAGCTGACTAATATTAAGTCGTTGTTAGGTGCTGTCAAGTCATGTCTTACTCATATTGACCCTCAGGATTTTCAATAGCTGATTGTTTATGGATGGTTTGTAGAGAGGACTGAAACATCCTCCTTCCATTTTTTAAGTGCTGAGGATCAAACCTGGGTCCTCAGAAAGTACAGAGCAGCATGCTACCAACTGAGCTAAACCCAACCCTCCCATATTAAGTTAATGTAGCTTTTTTCTCCTTCTCTTAAATACTTGTGTTATTGAGATGCAAGTGAGTAGAAGTGAGGCAAGAGATTACATGAAAGGCAGTGTTAAAACCATTGAAGTATTAGAAAAATAAAATTATAGGGAAAGAGAGGGGGGACTATAGGCCAAATATCAGGTTAGATGTAGCCTTATGAGTGCCATTGAAAAGTTTTTGCTTTTTTTTTTTTTTTTTGACAATTGTTAAAACAAGTAACATCCTAGGCTGTTTGCATTTCCCTGTGTCACTGCCTGAGCAACAATGAGCTTTTCCGGGCTATTGCTCCTCATAAGGTCCACCTGTTATGTTAGACTCCAAAATCTCTAGCTCCTCTTGGAAAAGTTTGGACTCAACAGTTTAAACCTGCCTTAGAGAGGTACCTCGTCTCCCTATTCATTGTTAAAACTTGAATGGAATCTCAATTCCAAACAGCTAATATCCTACAACAACTAAAGTAATCATGATAATACTGGCTAACATTAACTGGATTTCAGGTACATGCAAAATGTATTACAAATGATATTTCATTAATATTTGTAAATACGTGTGGTAGTACATATTATTTGCACAGAGAGATCAAATAATTTGCTCAAGTTAAGTTGTCATTTTGAAATTGTTTTGACTTGAAATCTCTTGTTCTCACTATGTGTGACAGTGGATACTATTTAGTTTATCCACTGAATCTTCTTAGGGAAAATAGGAATAATTATGTTTTCTTCTCTCTACCTACATGAATAGGGCTGAGATTTAGCTCAGTTGGTAAAGTGCTGTGCTGCAGTCTCTGTGGTCCTGATTTCAGTTCCTAGCACCACAAAAATGAGAGAAGGACCTGGCAATCCACTCCCAAGGCAATCCCGAAACAGTCAGCCATTGAAAACTCTATGAGGGTCGCTATGAGTTGGATACTGACTTGACAGCACCTAACAACAACAACAACAATAACTTACATGAATATTATATATTACTCACACTGATGTGTTTATCTCTATCATCGTCTCCATCTCTGTCTTCACTGTGGTTTGGATCTGAATTATTCTCCAAAGCCCCATGTGATAAAGACTTGATCTTCAGTCTGTAGTGCCACTGGGGATGTTATGGAATCTTTAAAGGGGAGTAACTGAAGGAAATTAAGTCATTGGAACCATTCTCTTCAAGGGTATCTTGGAAACCTGGTTTCCTCTCTCTCTCCCTTGGCTCCCTAGCATCCCTGGGGAAAGTACATTCCTCTGTTACATGCTCTTGCCAGGATGTGCTGCCTTGCCACACGCCTGAAGGCCATGGGGCCAAGTGACTATGGATTGAAACCTCTGCAATGAAACTTTCATTCTTTTGTATTCCACAGTGATGGAAAGCTGACACAAAATCTTACATTTCTCTCTCTTTCTCTCTCTCTCTCTCTCTGTGTGTTTTGTTAAGTGCCATCAAGTCAGGGCCTTTGCAAACCTCTTGGCATAGACAAGTGAGTACCTCCAGTGCAGTATCTGTTTGTTTAAAGATCTCAATTGATATCCCATCAATTCCAGGACCCTTGGGTTTTGCCAATGCCCTCAAGTCAGCTTCCACGTCTCCCTTTGCTACCATTGATTCCTGATTATAGGCTACCTCTTGAAATGGTTGATCATCCACCAATTATTCTGTGGATTTCTTCCATCTTTTTTTGAAGTTTCCTCTGTCATTTGACATTTTCTTTGTAGAATCCTTCACTATTGCCACTTGAGACTTGATTTTTTTCTTCAATTATTTAAGCTTGAGGAAACCAGAGTATATTCTTCCCTTTTGGTTTTTTATCTCCAGCTCTTTGCACATGTCATTATGATATTTGTTTTTGTCATTTTGAGCTTCCTTTTGAAATCGTCTATGTAGTTCTTTAACTTTGTCGTGTCTTCCTTTTACTTTAGCTTCTTGACTTTCAAGGGCAAATTTCAGAGTCTGTTTTGGTATGTAATTTGGCCTTTTCTTTTTTTCCTGTCTTTTTAAGAACCTTTTGCTTTCCTCATGAATGATGTCTTCGATGTCATGCCACAACTCATCTGGTTTTTGATCGTCTAACACTTTAAGTCTCTTCTTGAGATGGTTTCTGACTTCAGGCCAAATATACCCAAGGTCATACTTTGGCTCATGAACACTTGATCTAATTTTCTTCAGTATCAGCTTGACCTGTGAATAAATAATTGATGATGTGATCCACAATCAGCACCTGGTGTTGTTCTGGCTTCTGATACTGAGGCTTTCTATTGCCTCTTTTCACAAATGTAGTCAATTTGAAGTCTGCATGTTCCATCTGGTTCACTCCAGGTGTATAGTCACTGTTTATGTTGGTGAAAAAAATATATTTGCGATAAAAATGTCATTGGTTGAATAAAATTCTATCATGCAATATCCAGCATCATTTCTGTTCCCAAAGCCATATTTTTCTAACTGCTGAGGCTTCTTCTTTATTTCTAACTTTTGCATTCCAGTCACTAGTAATTACCTGTGCATTCTGATTACATGTTAGATCAATTTCAGACTGCAGTTGCTGGTAAAAATCTTCCATTTCCTTCTCATTTTGAGTCATGTTACATCAGAAAATGGAGATCTCAAGGGCTCTACTCCATTCCCATCATTAAGGTTAACTTTACTTTGAGGAGGCAACTCTTTTCCTTTTTTCCTTGAGGTGCCTTCCAACCTGGGGGACTAATTTTCTGGCACTATATCTGACAGTGCTTTTCTGCTATTCATATGGTTTTCAATGGCTAATTGTTTCAGGGAGGCTGCAGCTGTAGCCCTGTGGCATCTGATCCCGTCACATCTCAGAAGCTAAGCAGGGTTGGGCCTGGTTAGTACTTGGATGGGAGACTGCCTAGGAACACCAGAAGCTGTAGGATTGGGAGAAGGACCTGGCAACCCCCTCCCAAAAATCAATCTGCCATTGAAAACCCTATGAACAGCAAAGAAGTACTGACAATAGTGTTTCGCTTGTTGTACTCAGGGTCGCTATGAGTCGGATACCGACTCGACGGCACCTAACATAACAAAACAAAACAATTGTTTCAGGAGTGGGCTACTAGGTCCTTCTCCTTAGTCTTTTTTGTCCTGGAAGCTCAACTGAAACCTATCTAGCATGGATGGTATTGTTGGTATGTGAAATACCTTTGGCATAGCTTTTAGCAATACAGTAACATGCAAACCCCCATGGCATGGTAAGCTAAAAGACACTATTGTACCCTTATTCTGAGCAACTGATGTACTTTTACCAAATAAGGACACCATGTATATACACACACCTTTTTTTCTAAACATACATAGCTATGTTACAATTGACTTTGTAAAGTAGGCAGAGAAATTAATAAAATAGAAAAGTAAAAATTAACCATTATTAAGTTAGAAGACAAACACTGTGTTGAGGTAACAATTGATCTAAGGCAACTCCTAAGTGACTAATGGATGGGTGACATATATAGTGTGGATTAGCTCAACAAAAGAGTGACTCATCTTCCAGGCAGGACAAAGCAAGACAGTAGGAGATTTCACCATATTGCTCAGAACGTTGCACAATTTAAAAAGTACAAATTCATTTGTAGAGTTTTTCCTATTTAGTATTTTTGGGCCACAGTTGATCATAGATAACTAATACCATGGAAAGCCATGGAAAAGGGTGAACTACTACAGTGATTAGTTATGCAGCAATAGAAAACCAATATAATCTAAAAAATATCCATTCAACTCATATTTGTGAACTATTTTCTATGGGCAAGATACTATGCTGCAGGCCATATAAAGCACATATATAGCTATCTTCTAGAATCACTGCCTTTGAGAAAATTATAGTGGCAATAACAGCAACATTTTGACATCCTCATGCCCTTTGGCTTGTTCTGGAACATCCTTTACCCTTCACTAGGCATCCTTAGCTAATTGAACATGACAGCTAAGGAATAGCAATCATTTACTAACTTCTGATATTGACTGAGGTTAGAAAACTACTTCCAACTAAAATAATATTAACTAGAGTAAGTTATTTTTTAGATTATTTGAGAACATGTTATCTAAATTGGATAGACATTTTTAAGATAGCTTAAAGTTTCATTGCATTTGAAAGTTAGCTTCTGGACTACAAAAACTCTTAAATTCTCTTTAACTTAAAAGTATGTCATTGTTTATTACTGTGATAAAATAAGTTTTATGGTCCAAAGAATTAAAATACATAATCCTCAAATTGGAGAAACAAAAAGTTTATATAAATTCTAGACTAATTTACATGAAGTTATATTAGAAAGATTATTCTTTGGAGTCCAATTATGGAAATCTTGGGGAAAAATTTCACTTTTCTAAAGTAAATTTGAAGGTGTAGAATATTAAATAAGTGTGTTCTTATCATTATATAAATTTGTGCTTCTTAACCACTACAGGATTTCCAATATTGACTTTCATTTAAATTTGTTTGCATGCTCTAAAAATCAATCAAGCTGTATAGGTCATTCTTATGTTGCAGAGCATATAAATTTGAATTACAGAAGAGACCTTGAATTTCTCTACTGGAGTGATTTTAGATTGGATTTTCAAGCAAATACCGTAGATAACTTTTCCTTCTATTGTGTTAACCTCAAAAGTAGTAGTTCTTATAAAAGATATCATGTGTTTTTGGTCTTTTCCAAAATCCAGGTACTACCTAGACAATACATACATTAATATGTTCAAATTGTTCACAAATTAAGGATATTAACATGAAATGTAGAAAAAGGCAAATTATTATATATCAGTAAGAAGTAGAAATTCTCAACTGAAATTATATAGACATATGTTCTTTAAATGTAATTATCTCAAAATAATAGAGACTAAAGTGAATTATAGTAAACAGAATAATGAATTTAAAATTCTCCCTTAAATCTTTAATTTTTCTGTCAACTCCTACCCACTGTCCCTTTTAAAAATTGACAAAAATTAAACAATAAATATATTTTTCAGAGAATATTTACTTTCATGAAAAATAAATATGCCTCCTTTAATCTTTATCTCTCAGAGAAAACTTTTCTCCTAACTTCTTTCCTTGATTGACATTAAAATTTCATAGCAAAAGAAGAAAAAATACTCTACCCTAGACAACAAAGAAAACTGTTAGAAACCTTTGGAATAATA
>VMDO01025724.1:0-27798 GCA_007922755.1 Pedetes capensis | reverse complement strand
CAAAGACGCATTGCTCTAGGAAAAGCTGTGGCAAAAGATCTCTTTAGAGTATTGAAAAGCAAAGATGTCACATTGAAGATGAAGGTGCGTCTGACTCATGCCATGGTATTTTCAGTGGCATCATATGGTTGTGAAAGCTGGACATTGAACAAGAGAGACAGAAAAAGAATTGATGCTTTTGAATTGTGGTGCTGAAGACGTCTATTGAATATACCATGGACTGCCAAAAGAACCAACAGATCTGTCCTAGAAGAAGTACAACTAGAGTGCTCCTTGGAAGCAAAAATGGCCAAACTGCGTCTTACATATTTCGGACATGTAGTCAGGAGAGAACAATCCCTGGAGAAGGACATCATGTTTGGAAGAGTGGCAGGTCAACGCAAAAGAGGAAAACCCTCCACCAGATGGATTGACAGTGTCTGCAACAATGGGCTTAAACATAAATAAGATTGTTTGCCTGGCACAGAATCGGCAAGTGTTTCAATCTGCTGTACATAGGGTCGCTATGAGTCGGACTCGACTCGACGGCACCTAACAACAACAACAAGAAAGAAGAGTACCTCAGATTTTTTCATGGATTTAAAAACAACAAAACAACAACAACAAAAAAAGTTAATCCTTTTCCCTCATTTGTTCCAGAGAAAAGTAGGTAAGATATAGGGAGGATTTTAATATTAATTGCTCAGGCACAAAAAAAGAATAACATAGAGTTGGCCACTGTGGTGCATGCCAGCAATCCCAGAAACTCAGGAGGCTAAGGCAAAAAAGTTCAAGGCAAAAGGCAGCCTGTATTGCAACTTAGCAATACCCTATCTCAAAAAAGAAAGAAAGAAAGAAAGAAGGAAGGAAAGATTTTAAAGTAAATATAAAATGGGGCGCAGCTCAATTGTAGAGCACTTTCCTAGCATGCACAAGGCCCTGGGTTCAACCCCCTAGTACCCCAACAAAAAAAGATAGAAGAACAAAAGCTTGTTCAGCTACAACCAAATGTTCAAGAATCACAAAATCTTTGAACTCAAATAGCATATTGAATCTAAAAGAAGCAAAACTTAGAGAATTCTCACCCAACTAGCTTAAACAAATTAAAAGAGCTAATACATAAAGTGAGGGACAATAAAGAGGTGACAATATCAGATATGGCATATCATAGTTTATATGAAACATTTAAAACCTGGATGAAAGATTTTTATGAAAATTTATAGCTAGGCAACTGATTCAAGAAGGTCCAAAGTCCAGTTCAAGATGATTTTTGCTCTTTATACCCAACCCCGCCTCCCTTTTTTTTTTTTTTTTTCTGCAGTTCTTGGGGCCTGAACCCAGGGCATACTTTGCAAGTGCTCTACAATTGGGCTGCATCCCCAGCCTCTTTTTAGTTTTTTATCTTGAGACAGGGTATCACTAAGTTACATAGGTTGTCTCTGGCCTCGAATTTGAGATCCTCCTGCCTCTGCCTCTGAGTTGCAGGATGCACCACTACACTCGGCCCAAAACTCCATTTTAGGAGGCAACATAAGTTTTGGTCTTCAAAATAGAATGTATATTGAAGAGACGTACAGAAAAGCCTCCAACCTAGATGTTCAAGTTGTGAAAACACAGGTGCAACACATGACAGGAGTAAGTCAATGTGCCACAGAAAAAAGTGAATTGCAAGTTTATACTTGGAATGACCAACCACCCACTTGCTCCTCCACTAACTACACAAAACCCACTGTGAACAGGTATCTACCTGCAAGGCGAGAAAAATGAAGGATTTACTCCATAAAAACAAAACAAAAATTGGATGAGTTCTCAAAGGGAGATAAAGGCAACTAGCAATAAGCAGAGTTTCCAAGGAGAGAGGCATATACTCATGTAGAGGTCATTCAGCCTAAGAGCAAGCTCACAGCCCACTGAGTCTAAAGGAAAGCCAATCTGTCACCAGGCCTAAATTATACAAAGGACTCCTAATTAACTTTTCTTTTTCTTCATTCTTAAATGTGAATGGCCAAACAAAACTTTCCATAAATTTGATGGAAGCTTGTGCTCCAGTTACTCGAGCTACATAATGGGGTCACGCTACTGTGTTTAGGGTCATGGATTCTATCCACTAGAACACAAGGCAGGGGCAGCAGAAACTACTAGTCTCTGCTCCAGGGTATCCGCAGTGTCAGATGAAAGTTGGACTCTGAAACATCTGAAGGCTCATTCACAGGTCTGACAGTTGGTGGTAGCTTGTGACATTAACTGAACATTATGTATCCATAGTTTACCATGTAACCTGGGCCTCCTCAAGTAACAATAGCTAGATTTCAACAAAGAAGAGAGGGGTGAGGATGAGAGAGAAAATGAATATGATATGGAAGCCTGTTGCTTTTTACAATACAGTCTCAAAAGTCATGCAATGTAACTATACAAAAATCCACTCAACTTCAAAGAGAAAGAAATAGATTCCTTATCATGATAAAGGAGTTACAGCATTCTGGAAGCTCTGTGTGAGACCAGAAGTAATGCCCCAGCCAGTTTTAGAAAATATAATCTTCCACAGCCTCCAACATGAAAGAAAGGGATCAATAGAAACAAATATGGGGAAAAAGCATACAAAGATCTCAAAGGAAACAGAATTCAGGTAAATGAAAAGAACTTAAATTTCTTGTTTGTTAAACACATAATAGCAAACTACAACTTAAGAAGATAAAGAAATACCTTTAAAAGAAAGCTATGAAAAAAGAGTAAGAGTTTATAGGAAATTTTAAAATGACTACAAATATAAAAAAAAATTTTCAATAGAAAGATTGAAGAGAAATCTGAAGTTTACCAGAATCTAAAACAAAAAGACAAAAAATATAATGGAAAATATAAGAACCACAGAGGACAGAGGCAGAATATTCTACTTCTGACAGATAATGGGTATCCCAGAAAAAGAGAAGAACCAAAAGGAGAAAATGACATAAACTCCTGAGGGATGTAATAAGTATCATTTCTCAAAGTACAAATGTTAATCTTTCAGAGGCTTAGCATCTATCTGCCTCTCCAGTCATCACATTTGAACTGAAATTCAAGTAGTATAAAGTATAAATATTTACTTGAAGTAAATCATTTGAAAGGTAAATAGCTATAGATTAAAATACTTCTACAATTACTCCAATTTCTACTTTGAAATACTTAAGCCAGTTTTCTTTAAAAAAAAAATCTCTCTTACCAGGTGTGGTGGTACACATCTATACTACCCTATAAACAGGAGGCAGAGGCAGGAGGATTGCAGGTTCAAGGCCAGAGGCAGCCCACATAATTTATTGAGACCTTGTTTCAAGATTTAAAAAAAGTTATAAGGGGGTTGAGGGTGCAGCTCAGTTGTAGAGTCCTTGAACATATGCATGAGGCCCTGGGTTCAGCCCCCAGTACAATAAATTAATTAATTAATTTACAATTTTCTCTTACAGAGAAAGTAAAATGTCCCAAACTCTGGAAGAAAACCCTATACTGGAAACAGGGAGGGGTATGAAGTTGGGCAGATTCTAAGTTCAAATTCTGACTAAAACCCACTAATATGTGACACTGAGCAAATTTATTAACAACTCTAATCATTAATTCATTTTCTATTCATAATTTACATTTATTTATTACATGTATTTTTCCAGGTAAGGATGAGGATTACAGAGAATGCATGTAAAGCACCTAATTCATAGTGGTTACATTTATTACCTGATTCAAGAGCCTTGTGAGAATCCAAAGATGTGACAGCTGTATGGCCACACTACCTACCTCACCAGAGAAACATACTCTGAACTAATGCCAGGATGACTGACACCTGCATTGCCTGATCTCACCTACTCCTTGTCTATATTTTTAGTTATCCATCATGTGATTGGTGTTTAAGGTGCTTAAGGCAGGAGGCTTTAGCAACTTGAATTCTGCAAATACAAGGCACATCATAGGTTGTATTTCTAATAGGATGAACTGGAAAATTACACACATCTGAGAGTTAGTCACAAAAAGAGGAAGGTGAAACACTGAAGTTATTTTTTTTTTCTTCTCTGCTTCCATATCAGAAGAGAAACTTTGGGAGAATTAAACAATACAGTGCAAAAGTAAATTCCTCCCATTTCTTCAATTAATATTACTTCTCTAAGTATAATAAATATATCACCATCATTCAAGCTGAGAAGCCATGAGAAAAGGAACAATTCTAATAGCAAATTGGCATTTAGTCTCAAAGCCATGTAGATAATGACCACATCATAATAGTACTCTGAGCCATCTAGGAAACCAGGCAATGATTTGACCACTTAGAGGCTGTATCATCAACAAAACAGTAAAATTAAGTGGGACTATTCTAATCAAAGTATCATAATAAATCTAAGGATAGACCACAGTAAAGGATCAGTTGTTATTTTCATTTTTAAAAGGCACAAAATTATACACAGATATTTGTTTCTTAGAAGAGTTGACGTAAAAGAAATCAGCCAGGTTCCTTCATAAAATTTGATCTGTTCAGTTGTTTCAATAAGAGGAGTATCTTAATTACAGAAAAAAAAATTCTGTGAAATTCACAATTTTAATCTAGACCTTAGCTAAAAGACAAGCTTTATAAATTCAGACCATGAAATTATAAGAATCAAAGCTCTTGCTACCACCTGGGGGCAGCATACCACTAACTGTTGAAAGCAACCTATGAGCCAATAGAAGACTGAACATGTGAAACACAAAGACCACACCCAAAGTGTGTCACAGAATACATTTCTAACAATATACATCCTGATACATACATATATACATATATATACTTACATATAAAATCAATAAAGTAAAAATATATTGTATATAGTTATATATAAAATTGTGTTATGTAAATTGTATTTATAGTATATAAACATAAATTAAACATATATACTTATACCAAATGTAAAATTGTATAATGTGTATGTGTGTGTATATATATATAACTTAAATACAAGCATGAACATACAGATAGATATATATGTGAATATGATTTGAAAATTGAAAAGCCAGTATGTTAGGCTGGGGATATAGCTCAGTGTTAGTGCAATTGCCTAGCATATGTGAGGCACTGGGGTTCATCTCCAATACTGAAAAAGAAAAAAATCCAATATCTCATGTTTTCCTTTTAATAAAATGATAACTTCGATAATAAATTATATAACTTCTTGTAAACTCAGAAATGAATTTTCTCTACTATGTAGCCTCATTAATTCTGAATATGATTAAGAAGCTGGACAGGGGAAAATCATATTCATTGCTGTTAAGATTTCTTTAAGTGGGCAACATGTGAGGGAGAGATATGTACATTTTCAAGTCTAGAAATGTCTGTCTTAAAATTAACCTGAGAATGATTTTGTTAAAGGGCAAATAATTTTTTCTCTGTCAGGAAAATAACACCTAAAGAAAACATATTGCATTTATCAACTTTTCCTTTAAATAAGTGAAAAGTATTTCTATTTTTCTTAAGTATAAAATTTTAAAATTTTGAGCTGGGCGCAGTGGCACATGCCTATAATCTGAGCGGCTTGGAAGGCGGAGGCAGGAGGATCGCAAGTTCAAGACCAGAGGCAGTCTGTGTAATTTATCGCAACCCTGTCTCAAAAAAGTAAAACAATGGGCTGAGGGTGCAGCTCAGTGGTCCAACACTTGCAGAGCATGCAAGCGCAAGGCTCTGGGTTCAACCCCCAGTATTACAAAAAAAAAAAAAATATTAAATGTTCTGGTATGATGAATTAAAATTACAGTTTTTCAACAGAAAACTCCTTAAAGATATGAAAGGCCGAAGGAGAAGCAGGCCTTTTAAGCAATATAGCAAATATATTGTTCATCTGTATAAGTCAACTCCATCATGCATTCTGTCAAGTTATTTGCAATTATTCTTGTTTCTTCATTTATGTAAACAATAATGCTTATCTCTTAACATGTTGTGATTATTAACTGAAATAATGCAAAGTGCCTTTCAATGTTTCTAACTAAACTATATGTGCTCAGTAGTTCTCTTTTCTCAAATGACCCTACAAATAACAACTTTACATAAAATTATATGAATAAAAAAATACCTGGGAGGAAAAATCATTGCTCCTTTTTATGCTTAATACAAAATAAAACAATATACCTTTTCCTACCTGTCACACTGCAAAGATTCTTGGCTTTGATGTGTTGTTACTAGTGTTTAAATCATACCTAATGATATCCAATGCTGATTAGAATAGAATTAGACACATACTCTTACACATTCTCTAGGAAAACATTGGACTTGAAAAATATATATGTGTGTGTGTGTGTGTGTGCGCACGTGCGGGCATGTGTATTGTATATTATACACACACGCGCGCGCGCGCGCATTCTTAAAGGAACAAAACCTTAAAATATCTGTATGTTTTGACCCCAAAAAATCTGCTTCTTGAGCTCTGAGTATGTAATCAGCTATATAAGTCAAAGACTTAATTATATGATGCTCATCTTAACTTGTTATACTGAAATATGGATACAATCTGAACTGGAAATATGGATACAATAACTGGAAATACTTAAACGTATTGCAGCACATTCATGAGATGGAATATTATATGGCTCACAAACATAAATTGTTGGGTTTTTTGAGGATTTAAATTTTTTTTATTTTCGTATAGTAAGTTTTAAACAATCTAAATAACTGTTCACTAAATGACAATTCAACTCACCCAACTGCTAAGGAATCATCCTTGATTCATTTCCCTCATATTTACATCTAATCCACTAGAAAATTCTATAAACTGTACCTCCAAAATGCAAACATAATCAGAATCTCACCACTCTTTACTTCTACACTACCCTGTTTTACACCACCATTATATATGGTCTGGATTAAACTGTCAGCCTCCTAACTGCTCTTTTGTTTCCACTTTTGCATAGCTATCGTCTATATTCAAATAGATGCCAGAACAGTTCATTGAGAATACAAATGAAAATAATGTCATTCCTCTTCTTATAAAAAGCAGAATACAAAACTATATATAGTATGCTTCTAGGTTTATTTGCCAAAATATTAATAATGGTTATATACAAATGATGATGGGATTGCATACAAGTTATATTTTGCTTTTAATTTTTTTCCTATAATGAGCATGTTTCATCAGAATAAAATTAAGATGTTTTTAAAAATTTAAATGCAAAGTAGAACACTATAATTCAAAATATTTTAAGTAATATAAAAATATGATCTAATCAAATTACTCAATTAAGAAGCATCATAATGCTAATTTCAAATTAGTACTCAAGAAAGCAAATTTGAACACTGAAAAAAGTATTTTAAAATTATAAATGAGAACATGCACTTTGAAAAAAGAAAATTATTGCATAATAAGATGAAACAGAAAAGACAGGTATTCTATTTTATTACATACATTTCTATTATTTGGGCTAATAAAAATGAGAATGTCAAATTGTATGAAACTTCTAGCTTTGAAACTGAATCTTCTCTGTTAAATTGTTATTTATAAAGAGGGATATAAGAGCAGTTGTTTTCTTAATTCTTTTCCCCTGACCTTGAAATATAATTGAGTACCCTACAAGTCTCAATGGTATAAGTCATTATGAAGATAAAAATATATGGGATTAAAATAAAAATGATAAGACTTTTAAATTAAGTAATGATGTTAATAATCCTACTTTGTGAAAATGAGTTATGTGATAGATGTTAATTATTAGTATAATCAGGTTTGTCAGCAAAAAGAATTTGAAATTTGTTTAAAGAAAATGAAGTTAGGGATTCTTTTGTTTAAAAGTTTACTAGAGAAAATATTGGGAGAAGGCCCTGGCAATCCACTCCCAAGGCAATCCCGAAACAGTCTGCCATTGAAAACCCTATGAGGGTCGCTATGAGTTGGATACCGACTCCACGGCACCTAACAACAACAACAACAAGAGAAAATATGGCTATTTATTCAAAATTAGGTAAATAAATTACTTCACATAACATTTCCATCCCTCAGAGTATGGAAAATAACTTTACTAATATAAAAGTTAGGATATAATCAAAATACAAAGAAGGTAAGTATTCATAAAATGTGACACTTTGTCATAATTACTACAATGATTCCAAAACATCTTTGTAAGTTATTCCATTTGAAATTTGAAAACTTTATTCTTTTTTCTTTTTACTTCTTCCCCAGCTGCAGTCCAAGAGTAATTAAGTTTTGAAATGGAAAACAACAAAGCACAGAATCCATTTTCCATTAAAACTTACACATTGGATAAAGAAAAGCCAAAGCAGCTGCAAGAAGGTAAAGAATGATACAGGGAGCTAGAAAGAGACCCCATGAGGCTGCTAACAGCTTGATGAGATGAAAGACAACATAACAGAAATAAGTAGAAGACAGAAAACTATGATGAAAAGGGCCATGTGAATAAGAGTTTGATCAGGTTAGACAAAAGAATTATTTGAGATACTTACCATGAATAAATCTTTATTTTTCCCCCTAAGCCAGTCTCTCTCAACCACCATCTAGAATTTTTCATGGGCATAATTACAAAACTGTAATAATTCAGAGAATGTAAGACTTTATAGTACAGTTTCAGAAGCTCTCATCCATTGTCATATCAAAATTTCACTGACCATTAGGTTATAGATATTCTTCTAATTAAATTCGATATACCAGGGGTGCCAAAAATAGGTATACACATTTTAAGAGATATTTTCTATGTATTAGATTTCAAAGTTAATTGAATTACCATGGTAACCACTTTGAGCACTTCATATAACTGCAGAAGTCAAATGTGACTTGTATTCATCTTTTGTTATCAATATATATTGAATATTACAATTTTAATACTCAAAGTGTGTATACATTTCTGGAATCCTCTGGATACTCTCCACAAAGTCAAGTATTATACTTTTCAAACACTAAAGTGTCAAATATATGTATTAATTAATGACCAGAATTTAGATTTTAAAAACAATATATCAGGAGATGATTTGTAACTTCACAAAAATTCTTTCTTAGATGATCTTATGATATAAAATATTTAAATCTTCCATAAATAATAAATATATCTAGTATATTACATATGTAATTTAAAATTATAAGACTTTTATACATAGCTGACTTTTTCCTGGGGAAAAAAATAAGAAAAACTATAGCTATACATTTTTTCTAATCCTATTCAGTCTTTTTTAATCTAAGACTTTTTTGTTTAGACAGGTCTAGCTGTGTAGACCAGGCTAGGCTAGCAATCACAATCCTTTTACCTCAATCTCCCAAGTGCTAGGATTACAGGCATGTACCACCATGCCTAGCTTATTCAGTCATTCTTAATTTCAAATTTATTAGAGAAAAAAATGAAAAATATTTCATGTCACATAAGCAATATTATTTCAGGAAAGCTCAGTTTCTGTACTGTTCCCATTGGTTGCTAGCAATTTATAAATTGCTGTCATTTTCTGAATTGCTATTTATAGGAGTCTAATTTACTCATATACCCAAAGTCCATCAGTATATTATCCATGGACTTATGGTTCATTTTGTTTTTATAAGATTATGCAAACATCAAATATTTACTAAGTCAAAGAAGTACATCATCAAATTGTGATTTGTAGAGTAACAGGGAAGAATCAAGTCACTTTGAGACAATGGAATGGATTTTCAGACAGTTTCAAGACTGGTGCCAGCTACAGAAACCAAAAATATTTTAGAAAGTCAATGGGCTATTTCAGATGCTTTGTTTTCCTATATTCCTCTATAGCTGACAGAATTAATTAACATTAGGAAAAACATTACATTATAAAAGCACTTAAAGTACCTAATCTCAGCACCTCTAGTATTCTTGCCATCTGAAATACAAATTCTCTTATTTGATGTGCAATTCATTTCTTCATGTGATTTTAATACTGAATTTCCCTGAAAGTCTTGTGTATATTCTCTGAAATAAAAGGAACACCCTTACCAAATGTTTTCAAGCTTCCTTTTACAAAGTCATACTGGTTTTTATAACTGCACCATCTTGAAGATAATTTCTCAGATAAACAGTCCTTGGGTTATAAAGGTAGTATAAACTAAGACCCTACATTCATGTGAAACCAATTTTCCTTCCTTCCTTCCTGCTTTCTTGCTTTCTTTATTGTTATTGTACTGGCGATCAAACCTGGGGCTTTACACTAGGTAACCACTCTACTAGTGAGCTGCACCCCAGGCATTTTTTATCTTTTATTTTGAGACAAGGTCTCACTGAGTTGTGCAGGCTCCCTCTGGCCTTGAACATGTGCTGCTCCTACCTCAGTTTCCCAAGTAGCTGAGATTTCAGGCCTGTTCCACTGTGCCTGGCTTCTGATTTCTTTAGTAACTTTTTTCCTACCCACTCCTCAGAGTAGCAGCCAAATTCCCATGTAGCTGCTAAACAAGAGTTTTCTAGTTTCTATCTCACAGTAGGGCAGCCCTTCCAGACTCCCAGCTTCACACAGATAGATTTTTCTCTAGTTCATGAGGCTTAAATTCTAAATTTCCCTGTTTCGATTATAAACTTTAGTTTCCAGTCAGGTTTGAACACTCCAATGAGCTATTTAGCCTTCCACTCCTTCTTCTTTGGTTTTGAATATCCTCTTTACTTCTAGTACTTAAACATTTTGAACTGTGTAAGCTTGGCTATATACTCCAAAATTCACTTGTTATATTTTATCCAGTTTTTATTTGATATGATTTGAATGTGCCCCTCAAAGTTCAAGGGTTGAAAACTTAATCCCCAATGAAACTGTTGATAACTGGAAGGTTTTAGAGGTGATTAGGTCGTAAGACGCTACCCTCATGAGTGGATTGATACTATTATTATTGTGGGAAGTGGACTCCTTATTAAAGGATCGATTGTTACCTTCCCTCTCTCATGTACGTATGCTTTCTTGCCCTTTTGCCTTCTACCATAGGAGGATGTAGCAAGATGTCAGCACTTTGATAATGGACTTCTCAACTGCCAGAACTATGAGAAATAAATTTGTTGTTTATGAATTATCTAGTTTGTGGTATTCTGTTATAGTAGAAAAAAGACTAAGACACAATCCACGTGTTTAGAGTAGGAAGAAAAGTTCATGTTAGCAGAACTTCAATATCAAAATGACAATGACAATATAAGAGAGATAACTTATAAGATAATCTTAATTAAAACTATAGATCTAAAAGTCCTAAATGAAAAATTAAGAAACTGAATGCAGCAATGTATTTTTTTTTTAAAATCACAATGTACAGCTGGTTTAACATTAGAATACTGAATAATGTAAGCAGGGTCAGCAAACTTTTGACAGGAAATATGTAAGGCTTTGTGTGTCACATACCATCTCTATTACATAGTCTTCTTTAGTTTTATTTTGTTTTTTGTTTGTTTACAATATTTGAAAAATTTAAAAACCATTCTTAGCTCACAGGTCATCCAAACGCAGGCCACAATTTGCCAATACCTGATATATTTCAGCACTCTAACAGAATAAAAGAAAGATAATATATTTATCTTAATAGATGCATAAAATACATTATAACATCCAACATCCATTCATGATTTTTTTAAGACATGAATAATGTAGGAGGACAATTCCCTTAACTCAGTAAAGATTTTCAGCTAAAAACAAATAATAAACTTCTTTCTTAATGGAAAAATCTTGTTGTTGTTAGGTGCCGTCGAGTAGGTATACAACTCATAGTGACCCTCTGTACTTAGACATGCTTTAATATTGGGAAAGAGATAAGAATGTCTAATGTTTCTGCTTAATACTCAACAGTATATTGTTGTCAGTATGGTAAGGCAAGGAGGGACACACACAAGCACAAATACCCAAAGGCATAAGGTTTGAAAAGGAAAACCAAAACTGTCACTATAGAATTAATATGACTGCCTATGCAGAAAGCTCCACAAAGAGCTGTTCACAGTGCCCCATGCCCACAATCTCAGCAACTTGAGAGGTGGAGGCAGGAAGATCACAAGGTGGAAGCCAGAGACAGCTGTATAATTTAGTGAGGCCCTGTCTCAAGATAAAGGGGACTGGTGGCGCAGCTCAGTGGCAGAGTGCTTACAAAGAAGTTGCAAGGCCCTGTGTTCAGCCCCTGAGTACTGCAAAAAATAGCAAGCTAGCTCCACAAAGCACAGAAGATAAAGTATTAGGAATAATAAGCAAATTTAGCAATCTGTCTGCATACAGGATTAATATACCTGTCTGTTCATGTGTTAGTTACTTGGTTGATCTTACTCTGCAGGGGCACCTGAGAGAACTAAATTAGGTAAACTTTCTTCCAAAGAGAATTCTGCATTAGCTTCTGTCTAGAGCAATTGAACACCACTAACCTGGGACTATACCTTTCAGGTTATTAGGCAATTCCTTAGTGTGGAATTCTCATGGCCAACTGCCTATCTATGCTGGAGCCCAGAGCTCAGTCTTCCTACTCAACAACAATATTAGTATTTTCCTCCAGGGTAAACCTAGAATCTGTTCATGGCACTAATTCTGATTTCTGCACACTGGGCTTTGCTGATGCTGTGTTACACTTTTGCATTTTTGTCTTTGAAGATTTCCTTTCCTCCTTTTCTTCCCCACCCCCGCAGTACTGGAGGGTTGAACCCAGAGCCTTGTACATGTGGGCAAGTGCTCTACCACGGAGGTGCACCCTCAGTCTCCTTTTTTATTTTTTGAGACAAGATTCGTTAAATGGAGCAAGTTGCTTCTGCCTGGAACACTCAATCCTCCCACCTCAGGCCCTCAAATCACTGGGATTATAGGGTGTGCCATGGTGCCTAGCTTCCTTTACTTCTTAATAACACTGCTGTTATTACATGAAGTGTCTTATCTGAGATCTAGGCATATTACAATGAAAGCCCATGCTGAGCATCTAGTATAAAATTTGTTTTATAATGGGCTGGGATTTAGCTCCATTGGTAGAGTGCCCCTCTGCAGTCTCTGAGGTCCCAGGTTTGATTCCTAGCACCAAAAAAATGGGAGAAGGATGTGACCATCCACCCCTGAGGCAATCCCAAAACAATCAGCCATTGAAAACCCTATGAGGGTTGCTATGAGTCAGACATGACTCGACGGCACCTAACAACAACACTACATATTACAAAATGACCAAAATCAAAATACCCAAAATGTGGTTTTTTCAGATAATATATGAGAGACAGCTTCTCCTCTGTATTTTCCACATCATCCATTCATAATATTATTTCATTTTATAAAAAAGAAACGCACTTTTATTTTTTAATAAGAAGTTACACACATGATACGGTTTTTAAAAACAACTATTTTTAGTCTTACCAAAAACACAAAAGAATATTTATCAAGCATATAACTGATTTTCAAATAGTATCTTATTTCTCATTACGCTATTTTTGCAGAAGAGGAAACTAAGTCTCAGAAAGGTTAAGTAATTTGCTCAAGTGATAGAACTAGGATTTGAGTTGGAGAATACTTGATCCAAGGCCAGTGCGTTTTCCACTGAGCCATGCTGCCTCCCACAAGAGAGCATTATCACATTATCATCTGCTAGTTCTAATTAAGAGATAGTAATTAAACAATTCTCCACTCTTGACAACAATATTTAAGCTACTAGCAAATAAAGAAATTAATATGAACAGCTCTTTATTTGCTGGAAGATATGATACCTAAACAAATACTACAAACTATGACAGAAAGACTCTAATACGACATAGTTAGATGCTTTTCAAAGCATAGTTATATTATCTATTAATAGGATATAAAGCATAAAGAGTCTTTAATGACCAATATATTTTAAAATGTTCAACTTAATAATCAAGGAAATATAAATTAAAGTAACAATGACATACATATCAAATTGGCAAAAAATTTAAAATAGTAACAGCCAGGTTGGGCAAAAAGTATAAAACTCATACATATTAGAAGATAATGTAATTGGTTAAAAAAACTTGCATTAAGATAATTACTAATATGCCCTATGCCCTTTAAAAATGTTCGGGGCTTCTGACCTAGTATTTCCTCATCTAGGAGTTTACCCTGATGAAATAATCATAAGTATGTGTAGAAAGATTTAGCTATGGCAGTGTTTATCTTAAACTACATTAATAGCAAAAAAGAGGGGGAAGAACCTGTAATGAACCTAAATCTACAGTAAAATAATGTATATTCCAGTGATTAACAGGGCCTAAGGGAAAGGAGTGATTGTGGGTCAAATGGTACAATTAAACAAGAAAAATGAATTCTGGCAATCTATTCAAAGGTGATTATAGTTAATAAAAATGCATTGTACATTTAAAATTGATAAAAGAATAGATATTAGATGTTCTCATCACAAAGAAATAATTATATGTGGTGGTATATATATTAATTAGCCTGATTTGATCATTCTACAATGTATACATGTATCAAAACTTCATGTTGTGACTCACAAATATATACAATTTTTGCCAATTAAAAAGAAAAAGAAGGGGGAAAATTATGTACATTCAACAGAATGAATCACTTGTTAAAGATACTGACTCTACTAGCATATAAATAAATTCTTGACATATTTTAAAAAGTAAAAAACCCAATATGTATAATAGTGTGATTGTATTTTTATTAACTTATATTTGGTTTTATTTCTATATTTGCAAAATACAAAGACTAGAATAATACATATCAAAATCTTAATGGTACATATATATGGTAATATAACTTGGAATTCTTTTAACTTTCATTTTTCTTCAGTTATATTTTATTTTTCCAGAATGAATTTCTACTAATGTTTTTTTAAAAAAGGAAAGTGATTCATATCATAGAATTGTATCTTTTGGGCACCTGGTGTGGTGGCGCATGCCTGTAATCCCAGCAGCTTGGGAGGCAGAGGCAGGAGGATCGCAAGTTCCAGACCAGAGGCAGTCTGCGTAACTTAGTGAGACCCTGTCTCAAAAAAAAGGTTAAAAAAAAAAAGAGCTGGGGTGCAGTTCAGTGGTCCAATACTTGCAAAGCATGCAAGCGCAAGGCCGTGGGTTTAACCCCCAGGACTGCAAAAAAAAGAAAAGGAAAGAAATGTATCTTTTGGTAAGCAAGAATGCTCATAATCTACCACCATCTAACACAAATAAATTAGAAAAGAGTATATAAGTATATTCTCATTTAAGTAAGAAAAATGACATAATTAGATTAAACCATTTGAAAATAATGGATGTGTCTAGTTTTTGCTTATGAAACCAGCAAGTTTATACAATTCAATTTAGCACATATATATGGAAAAATATACTCTAAAATGTTAATAGTATTCTTTAAGGGTTTTTTCTTAAGATCATCTTTATTTCCCTCTTCAAATTCATTTGTATTTACTTCTTTTAGATTTCAATTATTTCCTAATTTTTCTAAAAACTAAATCCCAATTTCAAGATTTAGGGCCAAGAGACCCTGGGAAAGCCAACTGAACTCTCTTAATTTCCTCAAAAAATAGTGGAAAAAATAACAATAATACCTACCTCACAGGGTTTGATTAAGAATGAAATAAATCATCCAGCATAGTGGCACACACTTGTAATCCCAGCACTTGCAAGACCAAAGCATGAGGGACAAAGCAAGTTCAAGGTCAGCCTGGTCTATATAGTGAGTTCCAGGATAGCATGGGCTACACAGTGATACCCTGATTCAAAAGACACACACACACACACACACACACACACACACACACACACACACACTGAAATAATTCATGAAGAGACAGTGGCACAGAGACTGATCCATGTGTGCTGCCAATCTACATAACATGGTTGTGATGAGGGCAGTTTTGAAATCTGATCTTGTAGATCTATCATTTATTAGTGGTTGTGCAAGTTATGTAACTTCTTTGTACCTCAGTTTTCTCATCTACAAAATAGGAATAATCCCACAGAGTTTGTGTAGAGAATTATATAACCATTTATAAAGTCTTTAGCACAGTGTCTGATAAACAGGAACTTCCCAATAAATCCTGGCTCTTTTATTAATAGGAGTAATAGTTTTATTTATCTACTAAAATAAATATATATCATTTGCTCAATTAGTTATATGCTAACTCTCAGTTGATTACATTAAGTATTATCCCTGATAAAGAGACTATATATATTTTATTTTATTTTATTTATTTTTTTGTGGTCTTGGGGGTTGAACCCAGGGCTTCGCATTTGCATGCTTTGCAAGTGCTGGACCACTGAGCTGCACCCCAGCCCACTTTTTTTTTTTTTTTTTTTTTTTTTTTTTTTTTTTTTTACTTTTTTGAGACAGGGTCTCACTAAGTTACACAGACTGCCTCTGGTCTCGAACTTGCGATCCTCCTGCCTCTGCCTTCCAAACTGCTGGGATTACAGGCGTGCGCCACCAGGCCCAGCTGAGACTATATTATTTTGATTTTCCTACATTTAGTTCCATTCCAGTATGTATAACCTCAATGATGAAAAATCTCAAGTATTAAAATCAGAAACAAGAATTACATTATACATTTCCAAAAATACTGTAGTCATAATTCTACTGATCAAACTCTGTAAATGAAACATAGGTTATAATTTTTCTCCCTTTTAAATGCTTGTGCCATAAATATATGACAAAAAGAACTCTTCCTAACCAAACTGCCCTCTCCAAACATGCACTTATACAAGAATCAAAGAGACCTAGATCCAAAATCTTCCAGAATCCAAGACACATTGAGTTTCCAAAGTCTAAAGGTCATAAAACAAGAATAGGAGAAGAACTAGAAAGAAACTAACAATGAAGATAAAACAAAGAAAATTATTACTAGAATAATCTCTATTTTTTTCAATCAGCCACTAAAGCTCCTCTTAACATTTTCAATATATGTCAATGTATGTTCGTAAGATCTTCTAGAAAAAAAAAAATTTCACACTTGGGATCTAGTCTCAAAACATAGGCGTGATTCCACCTAAGACCCACACAAAAAAGGAAACAACCATTACGCAAGAGGTGTTCTCCTACCTTAACAGCTTCTCCAAGAGTCTGAGTTTTGTCAGCTTCCTCACTGGAGTGCAATTCAAGTCTATAATTCAATTCTTGTAGTTGCTGTGCCTGTTCATTCAATAGCATTTGTGCCTGCTGTTCCCGAAGCAATGCATTATTTAGTTCTTCACAGGCACTTTCAAACTTTTCATGGGTGATCAATTTCTTTAAGAAGAAGGAGAAAAATCAGTTGCAATCTAACCACATTGCTATATCACTTAATCTTCAGAACTATATGTGCTAACACAAAGAATATAATGCAATCATTTCTAAGTAATATAAAACAAATATAATTTTTCTTACTTTCATAAATCAACATCAAAATATCAGGCTGCTTTAAACAGCACAATAGTCCTACTACCAAAGTTACTTTTAGTCAAACAAAACCTTAGAAAGCATTTCAAATTCTGAATAAATAAGTAATTCTCAGTATAAGTTTTCATATGAGGGTGCTTTTTATAAGGATTATGATTATGGAAATTAAAACCTTTAATAAGCTCCTAGGTTTCAAATGATTACCTAAAAGTCTGTGTTCAGTGTGTTATTATTCAGTCTCCCTGGTCAAATGTCCTGTTTGTGGCAAGTCCTAATAAGACTATACTTCCCCATTTTCACACACACTATAATACTATTTTTTCACACATGGTCATTATCTAAATTCACCTTAGTTTTTGTTTGCCTATTCACACCCTGCCACCAATCACACTTGTAAGAATGTAGCTCCACTGAGCTGTGATCTCATTTAGGTTTCTCACCCAACACACAGAATAGTGTGTGACACTAGATAGGTATTCAATTGATATTTGTTGAATAAAAGAACATTCATATATAAATGGGCTGAGGTTTAGCTTAGTTGGTAAAGTGCTGTGCTGCACTCTCTGAGGACCTGGGTTCCTCAGCACTGAAAAAATGGGAGAAGGATGATCTGGCAATCCACTCCCAAAGTAATCCTGAAACAATCAGCCATTGAAAACTCCATGAAAGCTGCTATGAGTCAGACCTGTCTCAACGGTCCCTAAAAACAACATATATAAATATCTGCCAATGAAACTGTGCACCATAATATACAAGGTGTTTTCTACAATATCATGACAACTTGGGAGGGGATGGGGCACTCAGCTCTAGAATAACTAATGACAACTCTAGAAGGCGTCATAGAGTGCAGGATCCAGAGCAAGAAAAACTAGGATTATCTCCTGCACAAAACACTTAAACAAGTAAAATCTGGTTAAAATACACTAGGGACACCTTGATCTTGAAGTACAAAGAATAAAAATGTTTCACAAAAGGTAGGTAACAAAGAAATACATGTAGAAAACTTTGTGTCAAAAGATCTCTTTAAAGTATTGAAAAATAAAGATGCCACATTGAAGACAAAGGTGTACCTGACTCATGCCATGGTATTTTCAGTCACATCATATGGTTGTGAAAGATGGACATTGAATAAGGGAGACAGGAGAAGAACTGAATTATGAATTATTTTGAATTATGGTGCCAAAAGAACCAACAGATCTGTTCTAGAAGAAGTGTAACCAGAGTGCTCCTTGGAAGCAAGGTTGGCTAGACTGCATCTTACTTATTTTGGACATGTAGTCAGAACAAACCAATCCCTGGAGGTGGACGTAATGTTTGGGAGGGTGGCAGGTCAATGAAAAAAATGGAAAACCCTCCACTAGCTGGATTGACAAAGTATCTACAACAATGGGCTTAAACATAAGTAAGATGTTGTGCCTGGCACAGAATCCGGGAGTGTTTCGTTCTGCTGCATATAGGGTCTAGAAGTCAGACCTTACTCGAAGGCACCTAACAACAACAACAAAGGGAATCATGTAGGCTCCTTAATTGCACTAACTGCATATTTATTTATTAAAGATTTATAGCCTTCCCATTGTTAAAAAGGATTTGAAGTAGATTACTATAATTAACCACAAACATAAAACAAATTTATTTGAACTTTTAAAAAATTTAGGAGAAAACATAAAAATCTTATTAGTTATATACATCTAGAATGTATAAATTATTGATGTTGAATGCAGACTTTATCTCTGAGTTTTCTGACAAATGAGATAAAAATATAAATATACAATTATAGTTTACTTATGTCCCAACAATAACAAGTATGCAGTTCATCCAGAGAAAAAAATTTGCTAGAATTAAATTTGAGGATAAATTTACTGCAGGAATCCTTCAATATCATAATATATAAGCACTCAGTTTTGTTTTGCCAAGACATACCTACCCTGCTAACTCCCTGAAGCAATTGTCCTTTACTCTTATTTCCTTTTTCAAGAATATATATAATGCATTCCTTAACATTGATCAAATTTTAAAAGGCAAGAGCATAAAAATAAGGGCCTAATGTTTTACCTAATATAAGATGATAAGAATGATGACAAGGCACACAGGAAAGCTGCCTCATTTCCTGAGATCTGTAAGATTTTACAGAACACTCATATTTTCATTCTTTCTTAATAGCTGCGTTACTTCTCCATATTGTCCTATTACAATTAAACCTACCACTTCCAAAAATCAACTCTAATCCCTCCTCTCGGCACTCAAGCCCTATTCTACTTAATATTCCTCTATTCTCCAGGTCTTGTGAACAGATATGCTCATATCTCTTCAATTTTTTTGTTAGTATTCTAATTGTACATAGTCACGGAATACAGAGTGATGATTCAATTCATATATACAGTGTGCAATTATTAAAACTGGGTTAACATTTTAATCTCTTTAAACAATATACAAAAACTTTATTAACAGGTATCAACAATTGTAGACATTTATGAGGTATACTATGATTTTCTAATTGCACACAATATGGTGATACTTGCTATGGGATTTTCATAGAGTTATATTCTGCATTTTGCACTTGCTCTCTCCCTCTTTACCCTGCAATGTTGTTCCCCCTTCCCCTCCAATTAGTCCCCTTCTCATATTGGGTCCCCTTGTATTTTCCAATCTTAGATATGTACATTTGTTTATATACATAGGTGTATAATTATGTTTTTTTCCTTTAAGGTAGCTCTAGCTCCCACATATGAAAGAGAACATGTAGTATTTCTCTTTTTGAGTCTGGGTTATTTAGTTTAAAATGATGGTCTCCAGTTCCATCCATTTTGCTGCAAGTGACATAATTTCATTCTACTTTACTGTTAAGTAATATTCTATTGTGTATATATATATTTTTTTAATCCAATCATCTGTTGATGGACAAGTGGGATTATTCCATATCCTTGCAATTGTGAACAATGTTGCAAAAAAACATGGAAGTGCACATGTCCCTGAAGTATGAAGACTTATCTTCCTTTGAGTATATTCCAAGAAGTGGTATAGCTGGATCATATGGTAGTTCTACTTTTAGTTTTCTGAGGAATCTCCACACTGATTTTCATAAGGACTGAACTAATTTACAGTCCCACCACAAGTTAAAAAGTGTTCCTTTTTCTCCACATCCTCATCAGCATTTGTTGTTATTTGATTTGCTGATGTTAGCCATTCTAACTGAGGTGAGATGGAATCTCAGTATAGCTTTGATTTCAATTTCCTTGATGACCAGGGATATTGAACATTTTTTCACATTTATTGGCCATTCATATTTCTTCTTTTGAGAACTGTCTACTTATTGCCCACTTATTTTTTAAATTGTTACTTTAGTGTTTAATTTATTGAGTTCTTTGTACACCCTAGTTATTAGTCCTTTGTCAGATAAGTAGGATGCAAAGATTTTCTCCCATTCTGTGGGCTCTCCCCTTACTCTATTGTTTCCTCTGCTGTGCAAAATCTTTGTAATTTATGTAGTCCCATTTGTCACTTTGTGGTGCAATTTCCTGGGCTAGTGGAGTCTTGTAAAGAAAGTACTTGCCTATGCCTATATGTTAGAGTGTGTTCCCAATATTTGCTTCTAGTAGCTTTAAAGGTTCCAGTTTTACATTGATATCTCTGGTCCATTTTGAATTGATTTTCATACCAGTCAAAAGATATGATCTACTTTCATTCTTCTATATATGGATATCCAGTTTTCCCAGCACCATTTGTTGAAAGGCCATCTTTTCTCCAATATAAATCTTTGGCTCCTTTGTCAAAGATCAGGTGGCTGTAGCTGTATGGGTGTATATCTGGTCATCTGTTCTGTTTCATTGATCTTTGTGTCTGTTTTGTACCAAGCTGTTGTTGCTACTATGGCCATGTAGTATAAAGTCAAGTATTATGATGTCTTCTGTGCTGCTTTTGCTGCTTAGGATTGTTTTGGCTGTATGGGGTCTGTCTTTTCAATCTTTATTTCTTGTGTTGATTTAAATTACACTCCTTGCCATTAGATCGTTCTGTCCTTTACAATACACTTGATCTTTATAAATCAAGATCTCCACCATTTTGCAGGGTTTCCTTTAACAGAATGTATGCTCCCTTCCCATGCTTCCAAAAATTCACCTTTACCTAAAACTGTAGCTAATTTTAACCTCTCTTCTCTATCCATCCCTCTTAAGAAATTGATTCAATTCTGTTTACACTTCTACAAATAACTAGGAGCAAATAAATACAGTAATGTAGAATAAGAAAGGGATGCTGTTTGAAAGCAGTTATGAGGAGCAAAAAATCAAATGAACAAACAAAAGGTCATGAAAATTAGTTGTTAAAGAACAACTGCCAGTAGATAAACATAAGTACTACAAAACAACAGAAGTTCTGTAACCCTTTGGGAGGCAGGATGTTGCCTTTTATAATTTCAGACTATGAAGAAGCTTTTTTTTTCTTCAATTACTTTGCCTGAAATCAGTGAAAGATGAATGGTTACAGGCACATATCCCAATTTTTGTGAGAGGAAAACAGCATATTTTCCATCTATTATGTTTTTAATAAAATAATGCTTTATTCTAACACAGCTAGGTATATAAGTTAACCACTATAGTAAAGTTGTCACAAGTATGAATTTAGGAGCTAGACGAACCAGGTTCAAACCCTGTCATTTCCACTTATTAACTATGTGACATTAGCTGCCCTGTGACCCATATTTCTCATATTTTAAGTATGGATAATAATAGTATTTTACTGGTAATTCACATGAGATTTTTATGAGGACAAAATGAATCAACATCTGTAAAATTTTTAGGGTCAGTACCTGACATCTGGTCAATATAAACATTAAGTGAAAGAAAATATCACCTTATAACTCAAAATCATATGTCAAAGTACAAAAATTATAAACCATTTTCCAGTAACTATTTCTTCAATAATCCCATTTTTTATCCCTGTCCTTCAGAGGAAGTAATTCACACTTAACATTTCCTAGAACATATTGTTAGGCTTTGCTACAAGCTAGTTATTCAAAGCCCTTACAAGAGGATTCTGTACTTCCCTTCAACTCTTCCTCAAACTCTTTCTGTCTTTAGCTTCTAGAAACTGAGTTATAACTACCAACCAAAAATAACATGTTAATGTGTTTTTCCAACACTTCACTATGGACTAGGAAATCAAAATGCACACAGTATCTAGAACTCTTCATACATATTTTAGGGAACAACATACATAAAGAGTCTTCCAATGTTCAGGAAAGTCAGTAGTATCTAAACCTAAGTATGTTGTTTTTGTTAGGTGCCGTCGAGTCGCTATCCGACTCATAGTGACCCTCTGTACAACGGGAAACATTATTGTCAGTGCTTCTCTGCTGTGCTTAGAGGTTTCAATGGCAGATTGATTTTTGGGAGGGGGTTGTCAGGTCCTTCTCCCAAGCCTACAGCTTCTGGTGTTCCCAGGCGGTCTCCCATCCAGGTACTAACCAGGCCCAACCCTGCTTAGCTTCCGAGATCTGATGGGATCGGATGCCACAGGGCTATGGCTGCAGGCTAAACCTAAGTATAGGTGACTATATTCTAAATCTCAATTTGTATCAGTGACTATCTTTATCCATTTAGGCAGAACATCTCAAAACCCCAAGTTCAATTTGTGTACATGACTGGAAAAAAAATCAAATGAAGGCAGAAACATACTCCAAATGAGCCGGATTTTAAAAGTACAAACAGGTCTTTATTATTTAAGTATTAACTGCAAAATGTTTGGAAAAAATTACATGTCTATGAATAAGAGAGCTGTCAAATTTTGAAAGCAAATATGACAGAATAGTGCCCATTTATCTGAAATAAAATTATTAATTAATGGCATAGGAAAATACTTAACAATGATTTAAGTAAAAATTGTTATTTATATAAATCAGGGATATAAATTATACAAATAAAATTATCCCAAACTACAACTGTGTGTGAAGGCATGCATATATCTACACATGTAAAGAAAAATGTGGAGAACAAAATGCATCCACTTCCCAAAAGCGATTGGTTCTGCATGGATAAAATTAGAGTGACTTAAACTCTACATAGTTCTTGATTTTTATTTATGGTAATCATGTGTTACTTTTATAATCAGAAAAATACTGAAACAGCTAATAAATTTTTCTTTTCTGAGCAAAAAAAAAAACTAGGAAAGCAAGGAAAAACTTTTGTGTCTTCAGATATTTACTTAAAGAAAACTGTAGCTTCAGAGTAATTCATGATTAGTTAACCTGTCTAATTCATAGGAACCTTTTTCCCTTTGAAAGTATGTCTATTTGAAATAATAATATTAGCAATTTACACTATGATGAGATCAATAACTAACCTACTACTGATACTGCCCATATTATCACAAAAGTTAAAACTATGAATTCCAAATTAAACAAAAGATGCATTTAAAGCAGGTTTAAATTGAAGTTATAATTGCAAAACTTGGGTTTTCCAAAGAAGGCAAACACTAAAAGTAGCTTGTTGCTAGCTTTAGGAAATAAATTTTACATTTATATTTGATCTCACTGTCATTTCGAAGCTTCATGAATGTTTTGGAGTTTCAGGATATCTTCTAATTCTGTTTCCATATATGTAATAAAGCCTGCAGCCACTGTGACATCTGATTCCATCAGATCTTGAAGCTAAGCAGAGTCAGACCTGGTTAGTACTAGGGTGGGAGATCACCTGGGAACACCAGGTGCTGTAGGCTTGGGAGAAGGACCCAGCAACCCACTCCCAAAAAACGATCACCCATTGAAAACCCTGTGAATAGCAGAGAAGGACAGCAATAGTTTTTCACCTATTGTACATAAGGTCGCTATGAGTTGGACACCAACTCAACGGCACCTAACAACATATACAATAAAACAGCATAATAACAGTTTATTATCAACTGTAAATAGAATATATGGATATCTGCATTGTTATTGTGCTCATGCACTTATACATTTTTATCTTTTTTATTTGTTTTTGTGTTTTGTTTTTTGAGACACAATCTTGCTATGTAGCTTAAGCTAGCCATGAACTCACTATGTAGCCCAGATTGGCCTCCACCTCAAGATCCTCCTGCCTCTGCCTTCAGAGAGCTGAGGTTACAGTTATGTGCCACTAAACCCAGCTACATATTTTGATCTTGCTTTAATGTTATTTGGCATTTACCCACCTTTTTAAATTATTGCCTTTTTTTTTTTCTTCAGTATTTCAGTGTTAGATCCAGGACATCACACATACTTTGCGAGTGCTCTGCCACTGAACCACACCCCCAACCCGTTTTTTACTTTTTATTTTGAGTCAGAATCTTGCTAAGTTATGCAGTGTGTCGGTGCCCTTGAACTTGCCATCCTCCAGAGTCAACGAAATTGTAGGCGTGTGCCACCATGACAGTCTTAAGTGCTTTTAAAGATATATATAGATATATATATATACATAT
Source organism: Pedetes capensis (assembly GCA_007922755.1). NCBI lineage: Eukaryota > Metazoa > Chordata > Mammalia > Rodentia > Pedetidae > Pedetes > Pedetes capensis. The sequence continues at coordinate 3,137 of VMDO01025724.1, read as the reverse complement.
ATATGCATATATATGTATATATATCTCCTTAGTGGACTTTCTATAAATTAAATTTATTATTATAAATAATAAATTATTATAATAATATTTTATTATTACAAGTTGCTATTATAAATAAATAATAAATTTTCTTTGGAAAAGCAGCTTGGTTTCATACTAAATAATGTAATTACTTAGAATAGTCAATATAAGAAGAAAGGAAATCACCCTCCCAAACATAAGGCTCCTCAATTGGAGGCATTTTAGAAAAGAAATTTTCTAAAGATAAAACAGTCTTATTAATGGGCCTTTGACTTATTTTTAAAGACCAAAATATAAAAGTTAAGGAAAAAATACATAGAGATAAATATCACCAAACCATATATACTTACAGAGTGCTTAAATTCATTTAATTGTATTTGGAGACCCTGGGCTTTTTCAAGCTCCTTCTTCATTTCATTCATATTTCGCTTGAATTCTGTAACCTCTAGGCGCAGTGAGCGGCGCTCTACTTCTGCTGCATGCAGTCTTTGTGTAAATCCAAATATTTGCTTTTGTAATGATCCTGTGCTTTTCTGTTATTAAATAAGAACAATTTTACAAGCAGTAACTACAGATTTACTAATAAATCAATAGCTTTGACCATTTTACCAAGTTAAATGTAAATGAGATTATACAAAAAATACCAGCTATTATGAAATTTACAGGTGAAAGCTTTATTTTTTGTGACCAATAATTTGTCTGTAATAAAATGAACACCTGAAGAAAAGAAATTATCTAGATGGCTGGAAAACAGAAGTGGTAGTTGTTGGCTCTCATACTTTTTCTGCTGCAGTGTACTTCTAGAAAATAACATATTTAGAACACCAGAATTTGTATATTTAAAAGTTAGCATGAAATCTAAAGAAAATCTAGATAGATTCATGTATAAGTAATTTAAACTATAAATGAGTCTGATTCAAAATTAAATCTACAAGTCCTAAAATCACTATTGAATTTTATACATACCATAATGGGCACATGGCCACGTAAACCATATTTCAGGGCCAATGTGTTTACTTTATGAAGTCCACGTGCCAGCCTCTGAACAAGAGAATCTTTTTCTATGTATGTAATACTCCTGCTACTATGCAGAGATATACTTTCCATTGTCAGAATAATTTTGTCCATGAGTTTTGCAAAAGAATTCTTGGCTGCACCTATGAGTAAATGTCCACAAATTCTGGAATTTGGATCTTCAAAGAAAAAAAGCACAAAAAATATGAATTATCTCTTGTTAATTTCATAACACTGCTGACTACAATATGATAAAAAATATTTTTCAGATATATAATTCCCATTCACTTATACTAATTCATTCAGAAGTTCCCTCACAAATTAATTTGCACTATGAAAAGAGGAATGCAGAAAATAGCTCGCCTGACAACATAGCTAAGGGAAATCAGCCTAAATTTATAGTATGTCATTCAACTGGAACACTATGACACTAAAAATTCATCTCTTTTTTTGTTCTAAATGCTTACATAAACCCATTTTGTATTTACAACTATAACAGTTTATTACCTTAATGCCATACTACTTATATTCTTGGATAAAAAAATACAATTTCCCTTATTCCAAGGCAATTAAAATTTTACAACTACAATTACTTATTTCCCCACAGAATTTTGGTACTCTTCCCTCTCATTTAAAGGACTGGAGGTCCCAGCACATCCAACATGGCCTGCATACTGTTAGATTTATCAGGTCTGTAATTAATAATTGTGTTTAATGTTTATAAATAAAATTGTCAGTGCTCTTTTTAGTAACTGGTATTCCAGATAATGGTTAATTTACTTATGCCTCCATAAAAGTCATGTAATTTAGGTTTTCCTATGCCAAGCAGGTCTTACTCTGTTATTATGTATTGTATGATACTTGTTGTTGTTGTTGTTGTTAGGTGCTGTCGAGTCCGTATCCAACTCATAGTGACCCTCATAGGGTTTTCAATGGCTGACTGTTTCGCGATTGACTTGGGAGTGGATTGCCAGGTCCTTCTCCCATTTTTGCGGTCCTGGGAATTGAACTCAGGACCTTAGCCACTGCAGCACAGCGCCCTACCAACTGAGCTAAATCACAGCCCATTGTATGATACTATCCATGTAAAATGACAAGTATGGAGAAATTATTTAAATTCAACAGTGTACCATTCTACATTTCAAGAGCCTCTGTTGTTAGAGTTAATTTAAATCTTGTCTTTAAATCATAAACACAAAAAAATTATCTAGTTCTGCCTAATAAAACTATCCTTTATAATTGTAAAATTACATATGGTTCAAAACAAAAGAGCAACATGGACAAAGAAGGTAATCAATCAGTGGTTTTCTATAGCAAAAGAACTGCCTCACAGAATGCTGTATTCTAAATTTTGAGCTTTATTTTATTTCCTTTAATACTCAATGCATAAAGATTAATTTTATAATTTATGTAACCATCAAAATTTGAAAACCAAATTGCTTCAGAGTTATACATAAAATCAAAATTCTTAATTAGATAAAAGTGTAATATCCTCTATGTAAAATTTATTTTTAATTGGAAATTTTCAATGTACAACTTAATGTGTTTCAATCTGACGTGCATTTCATTGTGACATTTCCATGTATGTGTTTCATTGTACATTGCACAGATAAATTCCCCCTTACCCTCTTGTGCCCCTCCTCCCCCCTCTCTCACCCCACCACCAATGACCTCTCTTCTACTTGCATGTCTTTTGGTAGGAATATTTTACTGTATACCTTTGCATCCCAATTATAATTTAACTCCACACTTTTTTCTGTAGTGATCTATCTTTTTACACTGTCAGCAGTATTACATGGATAATCTAGCCCATTTGCATTATTACCATCCTGTGGTATTGTTGGTATTATTATAATAATTATTTTCCAAACTATTAAAGTTGGGCTGTTTACTTTGAGATCACCCTCTCTCTCATTCCTCGATCCTCCTTATACCTCCTCCCTCTCCTGTCTTCTCCCATCATTGCTTCCTTTTGCTAGATCCTTCCCTCCTTCTTTGCACTCCTTGAATTATCCCTTCTCTACTTAGTTTACATGAGCATTTTATTATGTTCCAATTTCTGTATAGGATTTTTTCCTTCTTTTAAATTTGATTCAGCTCAC
>VMDO01025723.1:0-19756 GCA_007922755.1 Pedetes capensis | reverse complement strand
ATGGAAAGTTTTTAATCTTAAGTTGTGTGTACATTTTTAGCTTCTTCTGTATATTTCAAACTCTGTGGCAACCACTAAAAGTACATAAAAAGAAGTATAAATAATACAGAAAGGAAAGAAATAGGAATTATATAAAATAGTTGGCCAAAACCACAAGAGGCAGAATCAAAGTAGATGACTAAAATAAGAACAAAGAATAAGGGCAACAAATAGAAATCATTAAGAAATATGAAGAATATTAATCCAAATACATCAATAATAATTTTAAACATTTATCTTTTAAATATTCCAATTAAAGAGAGATAATCATTGTGGTTAAAGATCAAGAAGCAACTATATGTTGCCTATACAAAATTCTCTTTAAATATAAAGATACAGATAAAAAAATGGAAGGGGAAAGATATATCATGTTAATACTAATGAAAAATAAACAGAGGTAGGCATGTTAATTACAGAGATGACTTCTGAACCAAAAAATTATCAGATATAGAGGGATATTACATAATGATAAAAGGATTAATTCTTTAAGAAGGTATAATAATCCTTAATGTGCATGTTCATGATCATGGAACATCAACATATGTGAGACAAAACTTGATGGAATTGCAAGGAGATATAGATAAATCCACAATTATAGTTGAAGAATTCAATACTCCTCTCTCAGACAGGAATTGATCTATCAAACAGAAATGTGTGGAATACTTCATTCAACATCATCTCAATTCACCCAACATCATCTCAATTCACATCTTCTCAGGTTCACCTGGAACATTCACCAAGACAGACCAAAATATGGATTATAAAATGTATCAGAGCAAATTTCAAAGAATAGAAGTCATGCAGTGTTGATTGTCACAATACTACAGAATTTAACTAGAAATCAATAATTGAAGACAGGTGGAGACTTCCTAAATATTTAGAGATTAGAAAATACATGTCTAAATAATACATGGGTCAAAAAGAAATATCAGTGATACTGATAAATATTTAGAAATGAATGAAATAATATAATTTATCAAAATTTGTGAGATACAACAAAAGAAATAATTAGCAGAAAATGTATAGCATCAAATGCATATACTAGAAATGAAGAAAGATCTTAAATAATCATCAAAACTTTTATTTCAGGGAACTGTAGGAGTAAAGTAAACCAAAGTATGAAGAAGAAAAGAAATACCACAAATCAGAGAAGAAATCACTCAAATTTAGAATAGGAAATCAATACAGAAAATCAACAAAACTGAAAGCTGCAGCTTTGCAAAGATCCATAAGTCTCTAAGAAGACTGACAAAGAAAAAAGAGCTAGAAAAATTTATTAATATCAGAAATGAAAGATGGGTGTCATTAGAGATCAAATAGACATTAATCAGATAACATGGGAAAAATTGAACAACTCTATCCCACAGATTTGATCACCTTGATGAAATACACCAAGGATTATTGAAAGACACATTCTGCTCCATTCATACATGAAGAAAGAGACAATGTGAAGCACACATACATGGTGGAAATTCTCAGAAAGGAATAGAGGGTATGTTAACCTTCTAACACTACAAGAGAAATCTGAGATAACCTGCAAAGAGAAAATGTTTATTTTGGCTCACTGTTTTGAAGTTTCAGTCCATGATCATGCAGACCCATTGTTTTTAGATTTCTGGTGGTGGCAGAAGCGGGGGAGTATCATAAAAGAAGCATGTGGCATATCAAAACAATGTGTCTCATATCTGGGACATGAAAGAAGGAGGAAGGGGTTGTGGTCCAACTGTCAATTCAAGGCCATGTCCTCAATAACCTAAAACCTCCCACTAGGCTTTACCTCTTCTAGAGGGTTATTTGTCCTTTTTTAATATCTTGTATCAGCTTTTTTTCCAAATTATCTTTGCAAGGATGCTCACATAGTTAAATAGCCTGGACAAATAAAGATAGCACTTCCCTGCAGAATAAAAGATTAGCTTGCTTCTCCCTGCAAAATTTTTCCAGGTTTCCTTGAAGATAACTATAAAAGATTTGAGATCACCAAGCTTGTGGTTCCCTACTTGTAACACAAACTTACCTGCTATATACCTACCACCTGGGCCTCTATTTGTCCCTTTTGTGGAACTTGGCAAACAAAGGAGCTAACACAAACATGATTTCATATTACTGACTCTGTCATGAGTGATAAAGTGTTTTTTACTCCGACCTAAAAGTTTTATGTCTTCTACCAATATCTATGTGCAGGTGGCTGGTTAACTTGTTAACTAACAAGAATTTCTATGACAGTCCTTGATTATGACATATCAAAATTTGCAGGACACAGCTAAAGTGGTGGTTATAAAGAAATTTGTGGTTTCAAATATTTACATTATAAAGAAGAAAGCTTTGAGATAAATGACCTAACATCCACCTTAAGGAAGTAGGTGGAAAAAAACTAATTACTTTCCAGGTAAGAAAAGTTTTAAGGTAAGAAATAGGAAACAGAAAATATTAAACTTAAGAGTAAAAGTGGATGAAAATCTTTGAGATTGAAATGTAGGCAAAGAACTCAAAGATAATATCAAATCATGATCCATAAAAGAAAAAATGCTAATTTTTACTCAGCAATATTAAAAAACCTCTGCTATATGAAAGCCAAAATGAAGAGAATGGAAAGATAAACTACAAGGTGCGATAAAATATTTGCAAACTATCCAACAAAGAACTAGTATCTACACCATGTCAATAGCCCTCAAACCTCAGTAGTAAAAATAGTCTAAACAGCCCAACTAGAAAATATAGAAAATGCATGAACATATATTTCACTGAAGATAATACACAAAAAGCAAATAAAGAATATATAAATATGGTCAAATTCATTAGCCATCAGGAAGATGCAGTTTAAAGCTGAAATGAAGTATACCTATACACCTATCAAAATGGTTAAAATTTAAAATAGTGAAATCACAAGCTGCTAAGGATATGAGGAAATCAGACCATTTGTACATCGTTGGCTAGAATATAAAATTATACAGCCACTCTGGAAAACAGGCTGGCAAATTTTTAAAAATCTAAACACACAAATGGGGCTGAGGTTTAGCTCAATTTGAGGACCCTGATTTGATACCCAGCACCACAAAAACGAGAGGACAAGGCAGTCAATCTAATCCCGAAACAGTCCTGAAAGAGTCAGTCCTGAAAACCACATGAAGTTTGCCATGAGTCGGGCCACACTCCAAGGCACCTAATGACAACAACTACAACCATGCAAATGCCATGTTGTTGTTGCTGTTAGTTGTCCTTGAGTCAGGTCCGATTCATAAGGACCCTCACAGGGTTTTTGATGGCTGATTGCATTGGGAGTGGATTGCCACATCCTTCTGTTTTTGCAGTGCTGGGAATCGAACCCAGGTCCTCAGAGAGTGCAATGCAGTACTCTACAAACTGAGCTAAATCCCAGCCCCATGCAAATACCATAAAACCTAGAAATTACACTTGTGGTCATTTACCTCAGAGAAATGAAAACTTATATTCACATTAAAATATCTACATGAATGTTCCTAATGGCCTTATTTATAATAATCCCAAACTGAACACAACCCAGATATTTTTCAATGGGTAAATTTTCAAACAAACAGCAATATATACATACTATGGAACAGAAATCAGTAATATAAAGGAACAAACTAGTGGGTATTTGGGAGACTGAAGGGGGGGAATTGTAAATTCCAGGCTAGCCTGGGCTACATAGTAAGTTCAAGGGAAACCTGGGCTAAATAGTGACACTCTGCCTAAAAAGCCCAAGTGCTAAGGGTATAGGTCATGAGTTAAAACACTTGCCTGCTAGTGCCTTGTGTTCAATCCCCAGCACTGAAAAAAGAAGAGAAGGAAAGAAAAAGAGAAAGAAAAAAGAAAGAAAGAAAGAAAGAACAAAGAAAGAGAGCTGCTAAGCATAATAACCTGTATTATTTTCTAGAGGATTATGCTAAGAAAAAAGAATAAAGAAAAATCCAGTCTAGGGTTGGGTGCGGTGGTGCACACCTGTAATCCCAGCGGCTCGGGAGGCGGAGGTGGGAGGATCACAAGTTCGAGACCAGAGGCAGTCTGCGTAATTTAGTGAGACCCTGTCTCAAAAAGTAAAAAAATGGGCTGAGGGCACAGCTCAGTGGTCCAGCACTTGCAGAGCATGCAGGCACGAGACGCTGGGTTCAACCCCCAGTACCACAAAAAAAAAAAAAAAAAAGAAAAAAAGAAAAATCTAGTCTCCAAAGTTTATATACAATATTATTCCACATACATAATGTTTTGAAATGTCAAAATTTTAGAAATGGTGAGCACACTAATGGCTGCTAGGTGTTAGAGGGTAATTTTGAGACAGAGAGGCGTGTGTGGCTATTATAAGAACAACCAACAGAAGTAACATTTGTCATCATGGAACTATTCAGTATCTTGATTATGGGAATGGATACATGAATCTGTATATGTGGATAAAATTGTGTAGAACTAAACACATATACTCACATACAGAAGTTCAAATTAAAATAGGAAATATGAATAAGTTCAGAGGGGTGCATATGACTTTTTTACTATTTATTAATCAAAAGGTTCTGTGAAATATGTAAGTTGATGAAAGTGTAGCCAAAAGTGATGCAATACTTGCAGAATGGAAATAGTTGCATAATAACAAAAGCCTTATTATTGTGTACCCCACCGACACTTATGAATAAAGAGCATATAATAAACAGACAGACAAAAAAGATCAGTGGGGTATATCAAGCTAAGATCTTAATATAATATTATAGTATAATCTTATAAAATATTATTATGGGAGAAAATATGCTCAGATCTCTTCATATGATTTCTTATAATTATATGTGAATCTATAGTTATTTCTAGTGAAAAGCCCAGTAATAACACCCCTAGAATCCATATTATGCTCTGTAAATAGTGCTTTCCACCAAAAGAATCAAAACTACTTAAAGAAATAGTTGGGTCCATTTCCAGAACAAGAAATAAACACAATGGGCTTTTCTTGCCAGAAAGCAAGAAGCTGTGAAATATTCCTGGGATCATGTCAAAAGAAAACAAGAACTAACTTGAAGAGTTTCCCACTTGCCAAAAATGGTATCATTTAAATATTAATAAAAATAATACCTACAATAAATTGAAAGATATCAAAAATGTGTTAAAGATCTTTGAGTTCATACTATAGCAAAAAGAAGAAAAGAAAAAAGAAGATCATTTATATAGGATGGGAGAAAATCATATTATTCTGAAGACTGTCCAATAAAGGGAAAATATTAAGCATGTAGCCTGCATTTTCAGCAGAAATGTTCTTCAGGATACCAAAAAAATTATAAGAATTCCTTCTGTGTGAAAAATTGTAGGTAATAAATGAAGAAAGAATAGCATCATTAAGTGCTACTCTTGTGTCACTTTAATTAAATAAAGGATTGAAGCAATTATTGTCAATGACTGCTAAAACCATTATGTGAAAAGCTGTTAGGAAACTTTATACTGATGTCAAACATCTGAATCCAGTAATCAATATACAAATAATTAGTAACCAAAAAGCAATATAACCATATAATATGAAAACTACTCTAAAGTATTTTTGATAACATAATAACCTTGTATCCAGTCAACATAATAGATCCACATAACAGTTTGAGGGAACAAAGGAAACGGAACAATATTTAAAATACTACATGAGATCTCCTATCCCTAGTTTTCATGTGAGAAGAATCGTCAGCTTCTGAGCTGTACATGTGACTGAAGCATAGTCAATGAGAGTCACCAGGATGGTTTAGAAAAGAAATTATAGTAGAGTAATAAAAAAGAGGGCTGAGATTTAGCTCAGTTGGTAGAGCGCTGCACTGCAGTCTCTGAGGTCCTGAGTTCAATTCCCAGCACTGCAAAAATGGGAGAATGACCTGGCAATCCACTCCCAAGGCCATCCCCAAACAGTCAGCCATTGAAAACCCTATGAGGGTCTCTATGAGTTGGATACCCACTTGAAGGCACTTAACAACAACAACAAATAAAAGGAGACCTGCAGCCTTAGCACCATGGTGTCTCATCCTGTCAGATCTTGGAAGCTAAGCAGGGTCGGTCCTGGTTAGAACTTGGATGGGAGATGGTCTGGGAACACCAGGTGCTGTAGGCTTGGGAGATGGACCCAGGCAACCCACTCCCAAAAATCAATCCTCCATTGAAAAATCCTATGAACAGCAGAGAAGCACTGACAATAGTGTTTCACCTGTTGTAAGTAGGGTCGCTTTGAGTCGGACACCAACTTGATGGCACCTAACAATAACAACAATAAAAAAGAGAGACATTTTAAGTGAAACTTTTAGAAAAGTATTATTTCATTCCCTCAAGTTGGTACAAGTTTTTTAAAAAGACATAAAAAGTAGAAAACATTGGTGACAATGTTCAGCTAGGCCTGGTGTCACATGTCTGTAGTCCTAACTATTTGGAAGGATGAGGCAAGCGAATCACTTGAGCCCTGTAATTCTAGGATGGACAGAGCAACAACCTAGCTAGACCCTTTCTCAAAAGAAAAAGAAAAGAAAAGAAAGCAGGAAGGACTGAAGTACATTTCCGTGTAAGGTGCATTGCTAACATGTACAAGGCCCACGTTTTGGAACCCCAGTACCGAAAAAACAGAAACAAAAAATTCCAGGTATAATCTGATCAGTGTGATTATTCTGAGACTATTACATTCTCTGTCTCCAATGAGTAAATATATTACTTCCTTCTACTTATTTTTTTCTGAAGCCACAGCTCTGTGCATATTTTCCAAGAATTCTACCACTAAGCTTTTTATCCTGAAACAGAGTATCACTGAATTATACAAGTTGCCTCTGGTCTCAAATTCGTGATCCTCCTGCCTCCACCTCTCAAGTGTCTTGGATTACAGGCATATGCCACCCACCTCCATTTGTGTTTTTAAGCATAGAGTTTTACAGTCTGCATATTTGGTTGCAGATATTCAGGATTTGGATAGATTTGCAAAATGAGATCATGAGGTACTATTAAGCAGAAACACAAGGTTACCAATGGGGTCATCTGAAAACAAGTTGGATACAGAAAGTAGAGGTAAATAAAAATCATTCAAGAATGTAAGAAATGGAACATTACACATCTTGAAATTTCATCATTGTCTAGCACTATTTTACTGGATAAAATGCCAATGAAGTAACATTTAAACATGATATGATTAACCCAATCTTGACCCACTGACTTTGAAGGTTCATTTATTTCAATTATCAGTTAATGAACTGCGTTTACTTTTCCCCTTAATAACTATGTTTAAGATAGATTTATTTCTTAGATATATGAAGCTAATTCTATTAATTCATTTTGAGAGCTTTTTATCTACCCTTGGCAAGCTCTGTGGCTTAAAAATAGAATACCTTTCCATTAATATATTTTCAAATAATATACTTTGTATGTCTTCTGGTTTTAAATTACACAGAAAATTGATAAACATGCATTCCATATTTTATAAACAATATTAATTAATGTTTAAAAAAGTAGGAACAAGAACTATGTTCTATGAGAAAACACAAAAAGCATGACTAATTTTTCATAGATCCATTAATTAATTTGGGGGGATGGCTATTTCAAAAATTTTAGCCAATTTAACAGAACTGTCATTCTGCCACACTTCACCAATTTGACCAGAAGAATATCACAATGGACCTGGTCAAATCCTTGGAGAAAATGAACAAAGTCTACTGTCAGAATTCCTCTGATATATCGATGTCAGGAAATGAGTTTATTCCCAATTACTTCTTAGTATCTTGTGATCATTTAAAGCAGTAAACATTTATCACTGTGTCATATTTAAACATTTTTAGGAAGGGATATTATATTTATTTCTCTATATTTTGTGGACATTTCTTCTGTTATGGAGATCTCATGTTTTATCCTCCATGGGATTCCATGGTTTGCTCCTTGTACATTCTGTCCTTTCCTTGCTAAATTTGTTCCTCAGCATTTTATAACTTTCATTGTAAATGTAAATTGTATTGTCCCATTTCCATTTTTAGCTTATTATTATTATACACAGATTTATTTTCTATAAACTTAGGTTTCAAAGCTTCATAATTAGTTCCAATAATTTCTCTGGAATCTTCTCTTTTGATTTTCAGAAAAAAATATTTAAAATATATTTATCAATTTTACATATTTTCATTGATAGTTTAACTTTCTTTGGAAACTACATGGTAAATATGCTATTTTGACTGAATGGGAAATGAATAAATAATCTGACAAAGTCGACTTAAGACATGACTGAGTAGGAACAATGCTGAAGTTGAGCATGAATTTCTCCTGTCTTGCTCAGCCTCAGACACTGAGTCAAATTTCTACCCTCTGCCTTCTACAAGTTTCTGAGTGTATGCTGTACTTTGGCAGAAAATAACAACAAACCCCTTGATGTCAACTTTACCTGCTTCTACTAGGTGCCATGGATCTTATCAAGATACTATAATCTGCACTATACAGTAGGTCTACCCTGATTCTCAACAACAATATCCCTGACATAAACTCTACATGAAAAAGAGCACACAAATTATCCTTGCTTGGCCTTATGTATCATCATTGCTAAGGCATCCATAGAAATAGTCACTGAGTTGAATCTGAATTCATCAAATTACACTGGATATAGTAGTTTAAAATATTGCCATCCAACCTCAGCCATTCTCTGTAGATTAGCTTTTTCCTAATCCCACCCTACTTGTTTTCCTGTTACCTATTAGGCCATCACTGAACCATTCTATTTCTTTTGGTTTCTTCATGTTATATGTGTTTAGATTTTGGATTTGTAGGAAACAAATGCAAAATAGTCATTAAAATAAAATATTTCTTAGCCTCAACTGCTTATCTTATTGTAGATATTTTTGTAAGTATTATACAGGTATTAATTTATTTAATTCTCATAATAATATGAACTACCCCTAGTTTACAGATTAAGAAATTAAATGATTTACAATTGAATCTTTTGAAAACTAGGTTTCTCTCTTCCCATTTGTCAAACTTCATTTATAAAAAGAAAGGAGATTTTCCCAAATCACTGTAGTAAGTTAATACTCATTTTGCTTGCTCTAATCCATGGGTTATTCTACATTTTAAATATTTCTTTGCACTCTATATGGCCTTATATAATTTGTGAACAACTTTTTCTAATATTCTTAACATTTTGTGAATGTAATACTCATTAAACACAGAATTCATTTCCTTCCTCTCTCTCTCTTTTCTTTCTTTCTCTTTCTTTCTTTCTTTCTTTCTTTCTTTCTTTCTTTCTTTCTTTTTTTTTTTTTTGTGATACTGAGGGACTGAACCCAGGACTTTGTACATACTTTGTGTACATGTACTACCACTGAGCTACTGTGGGGTACCTCTCAAGCAGGTCCAGACTCAGAGCTCCACACACACTCTCTGGGGACCCACGGGATTGGGTGAGTGCAGGGCAGTCAGGAACGACTCCAGGAGGTCTTCTGGAAACAGCTCTCCACTTTATTGTTACAGCACCTAAGTGTTATAGCTCACAAGGGCACTCTCTGGGATGGTGGATAGCTTAGCTCTACCTGGAGAATTACGCCCACAGCCACTCTGAGAAGCCTCCAGAGAGACGACTCAGAGATTTATGCTCACAGCTACTTCTCGCTCTTCGAGTGTTCTTCTCAAAGGCTCACCTGGCTCTTCTCTCCCCAAAGGCTGCTCTCGGTGGCTGCTTCCAAAGACCTCTCTTCTTGATGAGTATCTGATGAAATGGGTACAAGAGAGAGAGTGAGAGTGCCTGTGTGCCATGCTTATGAACCCTTATGGACCAACCAGAATCCATGATGTTTCTATGATGTTTTGGGTTAGCCAATCAACATCTGATGACTCAGCAAAAAATTTAAGAATGGAGCAAGAACCTCGAGGAGGGAAATTCCCTGACTACAGTGGGCAGGAGCCATCTTGCCTTGACCTCATGGACTCAAACTGGGTGTGCCACAGAAAGTCATTGTTTGGGGGTCATCTTGCCTTGACCTCGTGGCTTCAAGTCCGGTGTGCCACAGTGAGCCATTACTGAGTTCCAGGCAGGCCTCAGGACTTGAGTTGGGGTAGATAGGCCTTGACCCAAGCCAACTCAGAGTCATGTCTCTTCCCTTCCTCTCTTTGCCTCATTCCTGCAAGCTGCACCCTCTGCCCTTTTTAAATTTTTAAAAAATCTTGAGACAGAGTCTTGCTACATTACCCAGGGTGCCTCTGGCCTCAAACCTGCAATTCTCCTGCCTCTACCTCCCAAGTTGCTGGGATTACAGGCATGTGCAACTGCACCCAGCCAGGGTTTCTTTAATTTGATGTTTTGTTCTTTCTTCAATGAAAAACTTAATAAAAAATGTAGTGCATTCTATCATGTTAAGCCATATTTCTTTTCTGGAGACTCTTGCTCCAAGATTATTTAAAAATCTAATTTGAAATGAATGTTTAAAAATATCTAGAATTTTGTCCTAAATTTCATTGTGAAAACCTTTAGAGTCTTTTCTCTCTCCTGAGTATATTGAGATTTCAAAAGGATGTCCTTAACTATGAGTTAGTCCTTGCTCATTGTACTGGGCATTCAGTGAGCCCATTTAATCAGAAAACTTCTGTCTTTCAAATCAAGGCAATTTTCATCTTCTCTGTAATAAGATCTCCATCTCTAATCTTCTTTACTTTCTCTTTTTGAAACTTCTATTGGTCAACTATTTGTTACCCTGTAAGGATAACTTTATTAGCCAGGCTCAGTGGCACACGTCTATAATCCCAGCAACTCAGAAGGTGGAGGCTGGAGACCAGAGGCAGCATGAATAATTTACTGAGACTCTGTCTTAAAATAGAGTAAAAAATGGGATGAGAATGCAGCTTACTGTTAGAGCACTTACAAAGCACATGTGAGGCGCTGGGCTCAATCCCCAGAACTGCAAAACAAGCAAACAAACAAACAAACAATTTCTATTTTTAGTTTCTATTGTCTTTATTATACTTACTGTGAGTTAGAATTCTCTCTAGCATTTCTCCTTTGAAATGTACACTGAAGAGAAGTAATTAATCTACTTGAGAGGCATTAAATGATTCTTATACAGGTATTTTTACATGAAATCCCATTTTCAGTCTGTTTTATGGTACATTCTCAGAGTCCTCACATCTTTGGGAGGATTCTCCAGAGTGAACAATTTGGCAGCTCTGTTAAGGGTAGAGTTGGTATTTCTATTTCTTATTGTCCTTGAAATTTGAGAATTAAAGTCAAGATTGGTCAGTTATTAGACATGTACCATTTTTGTTGACTATTTTCTTCTCCTTTCTTGTCTCCAGGGTTTAGTCCATGCTCTTCCACTTCTTAGTCCACTTCTTAGTTCACATCTTCAAAGAAAGACTCATCTCCTTATGGCCCCCATTTCCTTCTCCATCATAGCAATAACCACAGTAGTTAATTACTGTCTAAGTGCTTGTCTGAACACAGCACATAGATCCTATGAGAACAAAGCCATGCTGTATTTGCTATTGTCTTCACTAGCATAGTGTCACTCAACAAATATATGTTTAAAGGACGAGTGTATTTTCATGATCCTATCCTTCCTTTACATTTGTACTAGGGGAAGTAAAGAAAAGTAAGGTTGATGACTGTGGGCTGGATTTCTGTCATGTCTTGGACTCACACTCCAGAAAGACAGGATGTGAGTCAATTAGCCATGCCATCTCCACATATGGCTGTCACCATATGCCTCCCTTGAAAGTCACCAGACACAAATACTCCACCATTTCTTCCTGGATTTGTAGCTGTGTTTGTGCATCTGCTAAGCTCATAGATTTTATTATTGTTCATTGCTATTTTGTAAAACGATCTAATTAAACTCCTAGAAGATTGCTACATGTATTATTTTGGGAGGAAATTTCTCATGCCCCTTTCATTTCCTCTCTCATTCTAAATACTTTTTGTCCAACTCCCCTTCTGCCTTATCAGAAACGTTTTTCTCTTCTGTGTATTTTTCTGGAGCATTTTTCCAATGCAGTGTAAAATTTCCTCATCTTTAATAAATCACTGTATAGAGATAGCTCCTAAATGCTTCCCTTTCCCTTTATACCTAGCCAGTAAACCAGCCTCCATCTATAGTATTGGGGATAAGAAAAGGATAAAAGTAGGAAGAGAAACATAGTATGTTCTCTACTCCTAGGAACAGCTCCACCTGTGCTTGTATGTGTTTTTCTGGTAATGCCTGCTCATAGCCATCCTTCCGACTCCTAACAGTTCTTACTGCATTTACCAATCTATGTCTATGTACCAAATCTTGGTTTCTTCAACAAGTGTGCTAGCACATACAATCTTTTAGATCTGCATCCCGGACTTGGAAAAATTCTCTCTCACATACCTCTAACAGTCTACTTAGCTATGCCTACTCACCAAGGATTTCAAAGCAGGTCACAAAGACAGGAGTCTTGAAAATACAAAAGCTCTCCCCTTGACACCTCTTTCATTTTAAACTCAAACTGCTTTAAATTATCTGATTATTTTCATCCTGTGAAAGCTCAGTCTGAAAAGCAGAAGGATTTACCATGGCCTGCTGTTGCAATTTCATTGTCCTGTACCATTAAAAACAAGGCTGTAATTCACAAGGATGCATGGATTTCCCTTTTGGCACATTCATCCACTACACGTCATCACTGAGGGAGGGTATAGACAGGGCTCTCCTCAGTGATTTTCAGCCTACTGTTAGAGGTTCACAAGCTGACTTCTAAACAGACTCGTAGATGATTAAAGACTTACCCTTTATGTCATTTCTTTGATATCTCTTAACCTAGAAATGAAGTGTCAGATAGAGAAACCTGACTAGTATACTAACAGTTATTAAGTACATGAGCATAGAAAGAAGTCACTTTCTTTGGCCGAAAACGATAATCCATTTGTTATTTGGAGAATGCAGAGAATTCACTTATTCCTCTTTAGGGCTCTTACCTATCAACAGCACTAGCCAAATTGAGGCTAATGCACTATAAAGAAAAAGAAAGGCTCCAAGTGTTGCCAATTGTTAAGTGCCACAGGTTTACAAAGGAAAAACATGTCTTCCTGACCCCTCCAGTCCTGAGTTTATTTATTGAAGCATGAGATTTGATTCCTCTTGTTTTTTCTAAGTACAACTACTGATAGCTTTGTCAGAATGGGACTCAGGCTCTTTTTCTTTTTAAAGAGCCAGGCAAGATTTTTAAAGTTGTGCATTTGCAAAGTGATTATTTATTGTGTGGCACCAAATTTTCTTTCTACTTACTCTGCATACCCTTTCCTATGTTGACTGATTTTGCTGTAATACTAGTGATCCACATGCTGCGTTTCTGAGCAAGGTCTTAGAGGTTATAGTTAGAAAGTTTTGTGCATGCACAAAAGACGTGGAAAAATATTTTGAACAACAAAATTTCTACTTGTTTCTCTTCTATTATTTGTATTATAGTAAGCATAGGAGAGATGTGTTTAAAAATATTTTTATTTCCTGTCCATCCATAGTTTAACATGGATAATGTTACCTAAATAGCTTTGAAAATTATAAAGGATTTTACAAGTAGTTTGGGCTCAGTGGAATATGATTCATGATTAGTAAGGGATAATGCCTATCATTGCTGTTGTTATAACTGGTTCCTGAATGTACAATTATCTTTAACTGAGTGACCTGGAAATACATAATGGAATTTGAGCAAAATCTTACTGGATTGTTAAACTCTTTAACTAGGAAGGGCATTTAAAGGCTGTCTGGTAAATTCTTTCAAGGCCTTTATTCAGCTTCTCCCTGAATTTTGAGGAAGCTTACTGATTTCTGAGCCAACTGATGATGTTGGCACATTGTCAAGTCATTGTTAGGTTGTCTTATATGTTAAGCCAAATTCATGTCACCTTTGTTTCTACTCCTGCGTCCTCCTTATAAAATAGATAAAGAGCAGGGAATGTTGTTATATCTATTCCATAGGTAAGGAAACTCAGCCTTAAACAGGCAAAGTAACCTGTGTAAAACTGATCAATTATCTGAATTATATGGATTCAAACCTAATCTTTCTCACTTGACTTGTGGAGTTCTGTTTAATGTGTAACAGCGAAGAGTTTCTGGACTTTTAACTGATTTTGTCACTGTTCCACTGGTGATATCTACAACTCTTCTAATAACTTGACTTACAAAAGCACTCAGATGTGGACTGTCCAGTATAGAATTGAATGAAATGATCATTGCCCTGAATAGTGAATTGTTTACTCAGTCTAAGGTCATATTTGGACTTGCTATACACTGTTGACTCATGCTAAACCTATAAATAACTAAGAGCTTATTGTCTACAAGATAACTAACAGTAACTCCACTTTGCTAAAATTGCACAGTCAATTGCATATTTTATTTTTTCAAGCTTTCAGTACCTTATGTTGAGTAAAAAGTGGAGAAATTTTAGGCATTGTTAAGTAGCCAGTAATAAAGATGGATTTGGTTAGCAGCAGTCTTCAGCGTACTGCTCAGGATACTAGTCACTCTGTTTATACATATAAAATGAAAATATGTCAATAAGATAGTAATGAACAAATGACAAATTATAAGTTGAACTAAATATTAGTATAAAAAGAACTGCCTTCTACTCAAAATAATTCATGATTTGGCTCACATCTTGAGAAGCAATCTAAATTATTGGTAAGAAATCTGAACTTTGTCTCAAAGCTAGTGGGTGATATGAGATAGCTGCGACCTGTAAAGAAACATATCTTTTATTAACTGGACTATTTTAATACTGTTATACATTCTTTTGTTTTTGTTTTGTTTTGTTTTGTTTTTATCTTGTAGTGTTGGGGATCTGTATATGCTAGACAAGTGTTCGACCACTGAGTTACATATTCAGACCATATGTTCTTTATTTAAATTTTGTTTTCTCTGATATCTTACTGAAATATTTTTTAATCTTGATTATTTCAGCTCTCCTAAGCAGAGCTTGTGCTGCAGCAAGAACATTCTTCCCAGGACCAGGTTTTGCAAAATCTGTGGGAAAGGAAGTGAAACTGTCTTAAGGAGAACTGAAGCTCAAGAGAGATTTGAGGCCCTGGACATTGACCTTCTCCTCCTGGACAATATCTCTTGGGATATTTCCCCAAACCCTAGGGAACTAGGCATTCAGCTTCACAAATGGAAGATTTTTGATGTGAAACTAAATCATGGAGATAAACTTTTGAGAAATTAGTATCATTCATGGATCAATCTGGAATTTAGAATGTAGTCTATTTTTGTTTTTAAATCATCTTTTGGGTCCTTAATTTGATTGCATACTTTTGGCTGTAGTGAGCTTCTAATAACAATGAATACTGAACCCAATCTTCCTTTTGAGTGTTGGTCACCACCTGCTAACTTTGAAGTGCACAGATGCCATTTTATCTCTTTTTAGTTTCCTTAAAGACTAAAAGGATGCCCAGCACTCATAAGAAATAAAGTGTACTGTGTGTGCTGTGAATCTCTGATATTAGGAAAGTGACCCCAACAAATGTTGAATGAGATTGAACACAAATTGTGAGGACATCTAAGAATTTGTTGATCAAGAAGACCTCCTATTGATTCCACTAGTTATCAGTTTGATAAGATAGTCTATAGCAGCAGAGGAACATTGCCTCTGTGGGTGGAGTACATCAGGATGTTTGAAGGCATCATGTGCCCAAAATTCAAAAGTTTGCCTAATTGGTAGTTTGTAAATATGCCAGTCCTTTCACTCAGCTTCTCCAGAAGACAAGCTGAGTCTAGTTCAGTTCCCATGAGCAGGTAATGCTCCATTATGTGTTTTGCAGCAACTAATATCCCAAAGGAAAACTTAACATATTAACCATGTGATGAATCATCCTAAATCTGAAATGTCATATCTTTCCAGAAGAGCTAAATACCATGTAATTACCCATTGGACCATTCATCAATTCCTGGTGACCATACTTGAGAGATCAGATTCTAAAGAACAGAGGATAATGAGATCCATTTTTATGGTAATTGGGAATTGAATCCAGGGCCTTCTACATACTTTGTAAGTGCTGTAATAATGAGCTGCACCCCAGCTTATTTTTTATGTTTTTGTCTTGAGATAGGGTCTCACCAAGTTATACAGTCTACCTGGCCTTGAACTTGAGATCCTCCTGCCTCAAGCTTCCCAAGTCCCTGGGATTAGGGGCATGCTCCATCCTGACCAGTATGAGAGCAATTTGAAACATATCATAATTTATGTATCAGGAAAACTATAGCCATGAAGTAAATTATTTAAACATACTTAGATGATGCCCTCCTTCTCAAACTGTGTAATGAAACTAGTTAAAACGTGGGTATTGGTTTGAACACCCAAGAGAGATATGATAGTTGATAACTATCTGTATGAATTATTACCTCTTTGCTTATCAATTTGTTGAATTTACAGACACAACGATACCTACTGTTTTTATACAGTTAGTGTATTACAAACTTTTAAAGTGTTGACATTTTAGATGGAATAAATTATGATTGTGGAAATTATCTATTAAATTTCAGAGTAATAGTTTCTTACATCAAGCATGGATTTTAGCTATCATTACCTCTAACTTCTTAATTTTCTCAGTAACAAAATCACTATATAGGTTTCAAATGATCATTTAAAATTATGGAGCCAATAAGTAGCAACCTAAAATTCAAACCAAGTTTTCTTAATTATTCATGTATAGAATTTAAATCTCAGGAGAGGGTGTCAGGTCCTTTAATGACTTTTTATGATAAATTTGTTTAGGATCACTGGTTTTGGAACCAAAAGACTTGCTTCTGGATATTTTCTATGCCCATTTCTGGACCTAATATCTGGAAAGTTACTTAAACTCTCTAGTCCTTGTTTCCTCTATATTTTATAACTATTTTGTAACTATATTTTATAGTTACACAAACAATGATATCCATCCTAGAATGGTATTTTAAGAAATAATGAAGGTGGCTCCATGGTAAATACCAATAATCACAGTGACTCTAGAGGCTGAAAGAGAAAGATTGCAACTTTAAGGCCAGAGGAAATCTGCACAATTTAGCAAGACTCTGTGTCAATATAAAAAATAGAAAAAGGGGCTGGAGGTGCAGCTCAGTACACTTGATAAGCATGCATGAGACCCTGGGTTCAACTCTCCAGTATTGAAACAAGAAAAAGAAAGAAGGAAAGAAGAAAGAAAGAAAGATAGGGAGAAAGAAAAAGAAAGAAAAAGAGAGAAAGAAGAAAAGGAGAATGATTTTTCATTATCTAGCTTTAGATTTTTCCTTCCTCCTTCTTTACCTATTCTTGTTCTTATTGTTAGGTGCCATCTAGTTGGGTCTCACTCATCGTGACCCTCATAGAGTATCAATGGCTGATTGTATTGGGATTGCTTCCTGAGAGGGTCCTCAAAGGGTCCTCAGAGAGTGCAGAGAAGCACTCTACCAACTGAAGTAAAACCCAGCCTTTACCCATACTTAGAATACATAAATTTGATGAACAAACATAATCCACATCCAAAATAAATAATCCATGTCAGAAAGTTAAGTTTAATAATCATTTATGTATTCATTTATTCAACAATTATTTAATGTGCACAAATTTTATAATCTGAGATGGAAAATAAAAAGACTTGTAAAAGGTAGTCAGCTTTCAAAGAAACAGAGTCAAATGTGGCATATAACTCTCCATTTTAACAATAGATAGTAAAAGATTAAGGGTAAATGTGCCAGTTTGGGGATTAAAATGTCTGGGTTTAAAGCATAGGCCTGGGACTCACAAGTTTTGTTATGCTGAGTAGCTACTCATCTGCTCTGGGCCTCAAGTGCATTTACTGGAAGTTGTAAATAGTTCTATCCTACAGAATTATGGGAGCTGGGATTTAGCTCAGTTGGTAGAGCGCCATTCTGGAGTCTCTGAGGTCCAGAGTTCGATTCCCAGCATGCAAACATGGGAGAAGGATGTGGCAACCCGCTCCCAAGGCAATCCCCCCCAAAAAACAATCTGCTATTGAAAACCCTATGAGGGTCACTATGAGTCGGACATGACTCGACAGCACCTAACAATAACAACAACAGAATTATGAGGACTTACTCATTATTTCACGCAAATTGCATGTAGTAAATGTTCAATGAATGATTATAATGTAATAATTTTGTACTTAGATTATATATTTGACCTTCTGATACCAGTATTATTATACTTATGCAAGTATACTTGCTAAATGATAATTAGTTATAATAAATACTATCAATAATAGTAACTTATTTCTGTGGAGATCAAAGTGTGAATATGTGTTTGAGAGGGAATTTGTGTGCACATATGATGTATATATGTTGATTGTCCCAGCCATCTAAAGTGGTGTGGACTGACATCTTAGCAATTTACTCCAAGGTATAAAGGTAGCCCCAGTATAGCCCAAAGAGGGCACTCCTTAGTGAGCAGAAACACAAGATTTGGAAGTAGACATGAGGAGTGAAAGAAGAGAAAAAGGAGCAGAATTACAATTAGGACAGAGATTAGGGATGGAATAGTGATAGTTGACAAATACAAACAAAAGCAAATAAACAAAAATATATTATGTTTTGAATAGATGAGACTTATTTGAAATTTTCATTAAACTGTTCAGGAGAACATTTATGTCTTATGTCATTCATGTGCTTATTCATCAGATATTTAGTGCAAACAGGATTATGATAACAGGATTTCCCATCAAAGGTAAACATGGCATGTGCTTCCATAAGGCTTACAGTCCAATGTGAGTTGTCTGTATAGGATCCTATTCCTATGTCAACCAATTCTCCCCTTGACTACGTTAGTCTACTCTGTGTATATGAGAGAGAGAAAAATAAACAGGAGGGTGAGAAAAAAATTTATGGTAAGTATATAGGAGTAATTGTTATGCTTACATTTAATTTGCTTCAATTCAATGTCTAATATCAGACATTAACTTTATGCCATTATATATGGTTTCATATGTATTTAAAATTAAAAAAATAGAAACATTCAAAATGAAATATATTTACAAATATTTCAGTTACATGCTCAAATGCAAATTTCCCTTTTGGCAGTGTTGACAAAAGCACCTTCAAACACTTTCATATTCTACGTGAAGATATGCAAATGAGTTTTAATATGGGAGGTACCTCAAAAAACTAAAAATAGATCTACCATATGACCCAGCTATATAACACTACTGGGAATTTACCCAAAGGGAGATGGGTCATCATACCACAGTGACACCTGCATCTCCATGTTCAATGCAGCGCTTTTCACAATAGCAAGGATATGGAATCAACCAAAGTGCCCTTCAACAGAAGAATGGATAAAAAATCTATGGTATATATACACAATGGAATACTACTCAGCAGTCAAGAGAAATGAAATAAGGTCATTCTCACCAAACTGGATAGAATTAGAGAAAAATTTTTTGAGTGAATGAACATGAACTCAGAAAGAGAAACAACACATGTTCTCACTCATATGAGGGAGCTGATTCAAAATTACAAGAAGGAAAAATCCTATTCAAAGGTTGGATCATAATAAAAGGTGGGGGGAAATAAGAATGATGTCAATATAAATGGACTAGAAATAGCATGTAATTCTAACAAGATAAAAACAAAGACCACTACAGGAAAAGTTTCTATCTTAAACAGAACTGGAACCCAAGGACATATAGAAAAAAACTACTAAGTAAAAGAGAGAGAAGACTTAGATGGGAAACTTAGATGGGAAGGGTGGGAGGGGGGAAGCATAGGGGAGGGTAAGGGGTAACCTGTATGAATAATGTTTA
>VMDO01025722.1:0-27797 GCA_007922755.1 Pedetes capensis | reverse complement strand
GGCCTGATTAGTACCTGGATGGGAGACCGCCTGGGAACACCAGAAGCTGTAGGCTTGGGAGAAGGACCTGGCAACCCCCTCCCAAAAATCAATCTGCCATTGAAAACCCTATGAACAGCAGAGAAGCACTGACAATAGTGTTTCCCCTGTTGTACATAGGGTCACTATGAGTCAGATACCGACTAGACGGCACCTAACAACAACAACAAGGCAAATTACCCTTGTCCCAACCTGGCTTTTTTTGGCAAATAACTGGGATGATTTCTCCTCTGTGTGGCCCTGAGGCTGAGGCCTTGACACTCCTGGGAGAAGGAAGACCTCATTCAGAATCACTCACTGGATCATGGGCCTTTGTGTGGATGGCATTCTTTTGTTCCTAGCTCCTCCTGTCTGTGCCTCTCAGCACCTGCCCCCCACAGTGTTTTGTCAGAGAGCATTCTATTTCACTGATTGGAATCTGAAAGATTCTTTTGGGGTGGCTTTTTACACTATTCCCTAGAATAGGAGTTCAGGGGATTTCTAGCATGTTGCAGATCCCTGTGAGGGTATAAGTGGACATGCCTACTTTGAAGGGTGGGTGCCTGGTCATATGGCTGCGCATCCCCTGTAGTGTGTGTACATGCCTTCAGTTGTGTGTGCATATGCGTGTGTCTGTGTTTGGACGTGACCATGGCCCAGCACAGCACAAGGGTCAGTAATGAAGAACACATTCCTTGTGTAAGGTTACACCTCATGGTCTTCACAACTGCTTACTTAATAGGCTCTATGAGAAAGCATGAAAAAATCAATGAAATGGATTGGCGGACTTTTGCAGGGGCTGAGAGCAGCCCAGGTGGGGGCTGATGTCTTTATCACACAGGCTTCTTTAAAGGCACTGACCTTGGGTGCTACATTGATCCCTCCAAGGCAAGTCTCATAGCCCAGAAGTTTCTAATTGCAATGTAAAAATGAATCTTGAGCTGCACTGGATTGTTAACATGCAGAGTCTTGTTTTGGGGGTACAGTCCAACATGCTCCATTGCTGGCCAAGTTCCAGATAATGTTGCTGGTCCCTGAAATCTTACAGAGGACTTGAAGGCTTAGAAGCAGTAACACAGAGCAAGCTTTATCAGGTGGGGATTGAACAGGGTTGTACGAGGAGGGAAGCCTCTCAGAGTATAATGAGGTGGTCCAGAGGTAGGCTCAAGGCAAGAGGACCACCATCCAGCAGAAGAGAGCAAGGGACCTCCTGGGGAAGAGAGGGCTTCTATATCTAGATGATGTTGCTCAGCAGCTTAAGAGTTGGAGGAGTAGGGGGTGGGTTTTTCTGGGTCAGAGAGCTTCTGGAATCAGTAATGGCTACAAGGCCCTATCTTATCAATGGGCAACAGTTGTTGGGTGGGGTTTCAAGTGTTATGCAAAGCAGGCAGTCTCTAAGTGGCTAAACATTTGCTTATTTGTGCTGTTTAAAAACTAATTGGATGTGCAAAAAATTGAGTTTCACCAGCAGGCTTTTGAGCTAACCAGTCTCAGCCCATAGTGAAGAAATAACCAATATGCAGAGGCCACCTTTTGTTCATTTATGTACCAAACAAACTGTGTAGCAACTACCACTCTGCAGTTCAAGGAACTCCTTGTTTCTCAGTTGGGGTTAATTAACTTGCCCTTCTGCAATTAATTCATAGTGAGTCTGTTTGAGGGCCTGGGAGATTTCTGGTTGGGATGGGATAGGAAATACCTCACTGGGAGAGAATGAACCAGCCTGGGGTATTTTAATGACTTGAGTTAAAGGAAACATTGATTTATAATGTCAGAAAAAGCATGCTAGAATATGAGGACTGCCTCTGCTTTCCTTTAAGAAAGCTTCAATTTTAAAGGTATTTAAAACGCACCACAAATAAGCTGATCCCTTTTAAATTCTCAGTGGGAAAAAAAACAAACAAGCTTGTGAGAAAGATAATGAGGATCCCTAAATACAATGGAGTAACCAATGCCTAGGGGATTCTGAACTCATTAGGTTTCTCTGTTTTCTTTTGGGGTGAGGCTTGGAATTGAACCCAGGGCCTTTTGTGTGCGAGACAAGCACTCCACTACTGTACAGTGGGATTGGGAGATGCCACCAGTGAGAGACTGTATTATAGTGAAAATGAATACACCTTACCTTTCTCTGTACCTCACCCCCAAGAGGATGCTCTAAGCCAGCAGTGGTCTGGGCTAAGGCAAGAGGTGCTTTTCTCCCTGACAGAGAGCTGGAGCCTTTCTTGTTCTGTAATCTGGGGACTGTATAGTCAGTTTGTTGCACCAGCATTTTAACCTAGAATTCAGTAAAGTTTGTGGGTAGACTTCAGAGGGACTGTAAATTTAAATGGAATCATCTATGTCTTTATTTTTACTGACTTTGGTCAGCATTTCCTTTGATTATAAGCAAAGTTAACACATGACAGTACTACTAGCAGGACCTGTGACTTTGTCACCTACAAAGATCATAGATAATTTCATTTCATGTTAATTTGTGCAGATTCTGAGAAGTAATATGCTCCTCCCTACTTGGCACTCAGTCAAAATACCTATACACCAATAAAGAAGTACATACATATCTGTATCTCAATTATTAAACATAATTTTGATAGGTAAATTTTAGTTTTCTTTGTACTCTTATGTATTTTTTCATTCATAAACATCTTTATGAGTAATAAGTATCCACAGTTTTCTCACACCTGAACAAAAAAGATTACCATTTTTGCTTTAGTGGGCCATAAGCAACAACATTGTTTTAAATGAAAGAGAATAGAATAGAGCATAAATTATTGAATCATAAATTATTGTGTTAACTTTCTATCACTGTGGCTCAAGGTTTCATAAATTTTAGCTCAGAGTAACCTTAGCCCTGTTTCTTTGGACCTGTGGCAACGCTGTACATCCTGATGGGAGCCCATGAGAGAGGAGGCCTATTCACCTCATGGTGGCCAGAAAGCAAAGGCAGAGATAGGAAGGGGTCAAGGTTGCAATATCCCCTTCAAGGACATACCTCCAATTATCTTCTTTCTCACTAGAGACCACTATTAAAGGTTTCACTACCTCCCCATAGTGCCACTGGCTGAGGACCAAGCCTTCACCATAGGAGCATTTGGGAGATAGTCAAGATATAAAGTTTAACATATTGGGTGCACTAAGTAAGGATTAAGCTCAGTTGGTAGAGCTCTGCGCTGCAGTCTCTGAGGTCCTGAGTTCAATTCCCAGCACCCCAAAAATGGGAGAAGGACCTGGCAATCCACTCCCAAGGCAATCCCGAAACAGTCAGCCATTGAAAACCCTATGAGGGTTGCTATGAGTCAGATACTGACTTGATGGCACCTAACAACAACAACAACAAGTAAGGATAACTATTTATAAAACTTTTGTTCTAGTTATGTATATGTACACGTTCTAAGCTGAAATATGAAATAACATTTTTCATGCAGGTCATAGGCAGTATTTGAAAGCATTGGGCTAAGCCTGTAGGAATGAACATTCTACTTCTATAGATTCATAATACTAAACTTGTCTTGGAGACAGTTTTCCAGAACTCAGGATATTTTAGATTTAGGGGAGATAATACAGTATATAGTCCACATGTTATGTAAGACCTTAGAAGAGTCAGGGCTACCTCCTGCAATCAAGCATATTAATCTATCTGTTTCCTCTAGAAAAACATATGCATCTTCATTCCAAATAGGGCAATTGAGAACTACAACCAGCTTCACGTGAGCTGAAGTCAGAGTTTGTTGCCAAAGGGTAATACAAAGTACCTGTGGTTTCCAGAACTCTGTGGATTTTGGAACAGTGGCAAAGGATAGGGACCTTAGGAATTTGCTTTTATTTGACCACTTATTGCACAAGAGTTGATAAGGATGGGAATTTGATATTTTTCATGATAATTCTTGATGCTCACATATTTTACCATGATTCTTTTGACAATGCAATAGTTTGATACTCCCCCCCCCCCCTCCTGGGTGATTGTACCCAGGGCCTTAAGTGTACTTTGAAAACTTTCAACCACTGAGCTATACCCCCAACCCTTCTCATTTTTGTAAAAAAAATCTTATCTTGACACAGTGTCTCACTAAGTTACACAGGCTGCCTCTGGCCTCGAACTTGCAATCCTCCTGCCTCTGCCTCCTAAATCACTAGGATTGCAGGTGTGCACCAGCTGACTATTTGATATCTTCTTATATTCCTTTTCCCATGTGCTTTTAGTTTATGTTTTTGTCTAAAGTACAAAAAACAATTTATTTTGAGAAATCATAGTATTATTTTAGCCTTTTGACACTCTTTCTTTTGTGCCAGAATAGATCATCTTTTCTCTTCCATCTTTCTTAAACTTGGGATACAGGATGTCATTCCTTTCACCCAAGTTATTATATGTTTGGGGATAATATTTTTGTATAGAGGCTCCAAAGACATTCACACTTAAATATATATGAGAATCACATGTGTAAGAATTCTGTCTTTATAGATAAAAATGACAAAAAGGACACTTTGCCTGGTCTTCTATATTATTGCATTTGATGCTCACAACAATTTCATAAAATATGTCTTTTTCCTGGCGATTTGTCCAAGGTTACCTAGCAGGCAAATTGGATATTTGGGATTTGGACCCACTTTTACCTGTCTCCCTAAATGTGTGTACATTTGCTTTCTCTTACTGTGATAGTCTGAAACCATAGGCACTACTGTAAGTTCATGTATATCTGTATCTATATTCCTTTTCTTTTCTTTCTTTCTTTTTGTTTTTTGTCCTAAGGATTGAACTCAGGGCCCTGCACAAGCTAAGTATGTGCTCTGCCACTGAGCTACACTCACAGCCCCTACTTCTATATTTTTGTAGCTATCTCTATGTATGTATTTGTTTATTCGGTGGTAGATACGAGGGGTACCAAAAATGTATACATGTTTTAAGAGATGTTATCTATGTATTACTTTTTGAAGTTGAATTGAATTATAGTAGCAATGTGTAGCATGATGTTTGTGCAAAACATGGAGTTAATCAAATGAATACTAGTACCACCATGCATGTGACATGTTGTTAAAATAGCAAGATGGAAAGTTTTCATTCCAAGATATTTACACATTTTTGGCACCCTCTGTGTATAGTATAAGAAAGAGAAAACATGGATTTGAAAATTGGTGAGTGTAACTTGGAGGCCCTTCTCCTGATTTGTCTCAGTCCACTCAAACCTTCCTTCTTCGCAAAGCTGTCTTAGACTATCTGTCCATCTCCCTATTCTGAGTACTTGGACTTGTGGCCATACTGTCTTGGAGAGTACCATCTGGCCTTGTTCTCCAGTGGTTTAGCTACCTAAGCTTTTGCTTCCTAATACAACTCTGACCTCCTTCCTGTCTCCTATACCTAGGAAGGTGTGCTATATTTGGGATATCTGGTTGGTTGATTTCTTGGGTAATTAGAGGCCACACTAAAAGAAATGGTTTTAAATCAAGGCTCAACAGGTTGGTATAACCATGAAACTACTCTGTGGGAGGGAGAACAAGAAACAAAGAGAGGCTGGAGCCAGAAAGTCAATACTGCTGAGAAACCTGGGCTTACTTGAGCAGCATCCTATAGTGAGGCACAGGGGTGGGGCTCAAAGCAGTATCACAGGAAAGACCAACACCATGGTAGCATGGAGTTCTAGGCCCTCCACTGTTCCTGGTGCATTGTGAACTCTCAGCAAGTCTCTTCTTTGGAGAAATAAGCACCTTGCACCACAGCCTGATCCTCAAAGGGTCAGAGTTCATTAGAGTTGAATCAAATAGTGGAAAAAAATGTCCTCTACTAGTTCATTCTGGTTGTAATAAAAAGAAAGTCTCAGTTTAGTGTGAATGGGTCTTTCTCTACCATTTATCAAACTATGCTTTTTAAAAATCTATTTTTAAGGGAGGGGAATATGGCTCAGTACTAGAGTGCATGCCTAATACATGCAAGGCCCTCCATAGCAACACATACAATAAATAGATAAACAAATAATAAATGAATAAATATATTTTAAAATCCTGTCTTTGGAAAAATATCTTTAAAAATCAGTTGGGTACATATATTATGTAGTTTTATTTATGAATAATTGACATAAAGTAATCTATATACATTTAGCCTGTAGCCATAGCACTGTGGCATCCAATCCCATCAGATCTCAGAAGCTAGGTATGGTCAGGCCTGGTTAGTACTTGGGTGGGAGGCCTCCTGGGAACACCAGGTGCTGTAGGCTTGGAAAAAAGACCTGGCAACCCACTCCCAATAAACAATCAGCTATTGAAAACGCCGTGAATAGCAGAGAAGTACTAAAGGGTTGCTATGAGCCAGACCCCAACTCATTGGCACCTAACAACAACAACAATACACATTTAAGTGTATGATTTGATAAATATTGACTTATGAATACACCCATGAAACTCTTACCACAATCAAGACCATCAACATATCCACAAGCCCTGCAGTAATTATCTAGCTCACTGGATTTTCAGAAAGTGAATGTCCCTCTGTGACCAATACCCAAATCAAGAAAACAGAGCCCACAAACCCCCTTCCTTGTCCTCCTCAGTATTCTGTGCCTTTAATACCAGTAGCTCAGGTCTGCTAGACATTACCCTTGTTATGTTGCTAAATTAAACTGGTTGAGTTTAAATGGGGCTTCACTTACCCCTTCGCAATTTACTTGGCCTCTTTATGCCCAATTGGCTTATTGCAAAATGGGTATAATAATGTTATTTTACCCCTGGAGTTTTTACAGGGTTATGTGGGACAACCTTTGTGCTTAGAACTGAATGTTAATTTAGGAACCATGAGGTTGGCATGTTGGCACATACTTGTAATTCCAGCATTTCTGAAGCTGAGGTGTAAGGATTTGAGTTCAAGGCCAACCAGAGATACATAGAGGGACTGTCTCATAAAACAAAAACAAAAACAAAAACAAAACAAAGAAAGAAATTAAAGAAAGAAGAAAGAAAGAAAGAAAGGAAGGAAGGAAGAAAGAAAGAAGAAAAGAATAAGGAACATTGACTATATAGCTTTTTAAAAGCTGTGTATTGTCAGGCTTGGTGGTACACACCTGTAATCCCAGCAACTTGGTGGCAGAGGCAGGAGGATCACAAGTTTGAGGGCAAAGGCAGTCCAAGCAACTTAGTCAGACCCTGTCTCAAGTTAAAAGAAAAAATGGACTGGTTGTGCAGCTCACTGGTAGAGCAATTGCAAACATGCTTGAGGCCCTGGATTCAACCCATCATTACCAAAAATAAAATGCTGTGTATTTATGATACATTTTCTACTAATTTTTATTAGTATAAAGAAAGGATGCCTGGGGCTCAGGGATCAGTCCTCTTCTTTCTGCTGATCTCATTATGGTAAAAGGAGAGAATGAGTCCACAGGGACTCTGAAGGATCCTGGCACACAGTAGGTACTAAATAAATTGTACTAGATCATCCTGACTTGAAAGCTTAGTCTTTCTGAAGAGATATATAAAGCCTGTTTTCTCCAGATATGGTTCATAAATTGGGTGAAAAGACCACTAGTTACTCATAAGGAACAAATGGGCTTGAGCAGATATTTTGTGCTTTCTGGGGATCCAGTTCCATTCAGCCCTACAAAATATTTAGCCATAGAAGGTCTTCCAAGAATTTCCTTCCTTTTTAAATTCCTCCTGCCCTTCTTCCCTCTGTCTCTTTCTTTCCTTCTATTTTTCTTTTTTATTCTGTACAACATGGACACTCAGAGCTATTAAACATCTTTGAATTTTAGGAAGACAAAAAATAAATAAAAGCAAAACAAAACAAAAAACAAAAATGAATCACTATAGAGTGTTGCTGACATTTTCTCTCTTAATCTAGATTCTGGTTACATGGGTGTTCATTCATGAATATTCATTAAGCTTTATATTACTTTAAGAAATTATAGTCTAATTTGCATATATTAAAATTTACACATTTTGAAGTGTATAGATTTTAAAGTATATAGCTCAATGCATTTTTACCTATATTTGCAACCACATTGACATCATCTTAATCTAAGTATAGACCATTTCCATCATAACTGAAAGTTCTTTTGTGAACTGAAAATTCTTGCTTGGATATAAGCACATTTCTAATTTCTATGACTATCACCTTAGTCTTATCTGTTCATGAGTTCCATATAAATGGTACCATACCATATGTACTTTTTTGTGCCTGACACTTTTCACTCAACATGTTATTTCTGAGAGTCAATGTTTTGTAATGTATAGCTATGTTTCATTCCTCTTTATTGTTGATTGATACTTCATTGTAATGATTTACAACAGGTTATTCCACTTTTTGATGGACACTTTGGTCATTTCCAATATTTGACTATTCTCAATACAGCTTCTGTGAATATTTATGTTGAAGTCTTTTGTGTCCATATATTTTTATTATTCTTGAGTAGATATATAGGAAGGGAATGCTGGGCTATAAGGCAGGTTTAAAGTCTTTATTTAAAATTACAAAACAGTTTTATAGAGTGGTCGTACCCCTTTCTACCAATAGTATTAAGAGCTCCATTTGCTCCATATCATTTCCCACACTTGGTATTTTCAGTCTATTTGAAAGTTGTATATGTGTATGCAATTCTCCACACTGCATGAATGTTGTATTTCAATAAAGTTTAAAAAATCAATTGTAAAAATAAAACTTTTTATATGTAATACAAAACACTGAAAATTTATATAAATCATCTGGATGTTTTGTTGATAACTACCAAGAACCTAATAACTGAATATTGTCCTATTGAATTGATATAATTTTTACTTTACATTATGTAGAAATTATAAGTAGCTAAATTTTGGTATTTGTTGGGGAAGTATTATTTCTGGAAACAATAAAAAAAAACCTCTCCCCAAAAGTTCCTTGAGAAATCTTTCCTCTTCATTGCTATTTTAGTTTTAAAAGGAGGATTTAGGATTCAGAATATTTTGACAGGAGCTTATGGTTTTTCTTCTTTCTCATTTCAGAGCATAAATGCCCAGTGGATGAGCAAGAGCAGTTGGAG
This sequence comes from Pedetes capensis, assembly GCA_007922755.1. Classification (NCBI taxonomy): domain Eukaryota; kingdom Metazoa; phylum Chordata; class Mammalia; order Rodentia; family Pedetidae; genus Pedetes; species Pedetes capensis. The sequence continues at coordinate 18,786 of VMDO01025722.1, read as the reverse complement.
GAAACCTTGCCCCTGATTTTGGGGCTAATCTTGGGCCTTGTCATTGTGGTAACGCTTGTGATTTACCACATTCACCACAAAATGACTGCCAACCAGGTGCAGATCCCTAGGGACAGGTCCCAGTACAAGCACATGGGCTAGGGTCCATTAGGTAGGGGCTCCCAAGTCCCACCCCAAACTGGATCAGGTAGAACAACAAAAGTACTTTTATGCCTGTACATGGGATACACTAACATAGCTACTCTCCAACAGGCCAGGGCATCTGAGGCTTGCTTGGCCTGTGTCCATGCTTAAACCCAGTGAGAGGGGATTCTTGGGATTTGTGGGGTGAATGGCAGTTGTTCTCCCCATGTTAGGGAGTAAGGAGAAAGGGTATCAGCCAGCTTTCATGCTCATGATGACTTGGCTTTGACTCACCAAGGAGCAAAAAAACACCATTTGGAGAGGTATCTGGCCCAAAAGTTTAGGGATCAGAAATATACTTCCTTTGGGATGAGACCTCTTTAAGTTCAGAGCAATGGGGGTGCTTTGCTCCCTTGGCCTCAGCTGGCATACCTATACAATTCTCAATGCACACAAAATACAACATTATGCTCCCTGCAGCAAGACCCCTGAAAGTGATCCATGCTTCTGGCTGGCATTTTGCATGTCTAGTGATTGTCTTGGGAATGTTTCACTGCTACCTGCACCCAGTGACCACAGCACAAGAATCAATTTAATGTAACTATGCACAATTGTTTGGAATTCATAATGTTTCAGGTCCAAGTAAGGGGACCTGAAGAATCAATGTGAGTTTGTTTTTGAAACTGAATTAAAACACACTAATCCCTGGCCTTTGGCTGATTGCTTGAAACAAGAAAACAAAACTAAAATGGCTTCTTTGGCATCCAGAGGGGAAAGAGGGAAAATTGAAGATGAATATTTTTTCCCCTCTTTCTTGCAAGAGGAAAAGCAAAGAAGAGGAAAGGAAGAAATGAGAAGAGTTAGACTTCTACCACTGTGACAAATACTTGAGATAAACAATTTACAAGGAGGAAAGGTTTATTTTGGCTCAATGTTTCAGATGTTTAAGGCCATGGCCTTGTGGCACTGTTGTTTTGGGCCCATAGTACCACAGTACATCATGGCGGGAACATGTGGCTAAGGAGGACTCTTGACCTCATTGTGGCTGGGAAACAGAGGGGAAGAAATGAAGGGGCCAAGATTCAAAATCCCTTTCAATGGCATGTCCCCAATGACCTAAATTCCTTCAACTAGGCCCCAGTTCCTAAAGGTTCCACTGCCTCCTAATAGCACCAAGGTCCACACCCTGAACACATGGGTCTTTAGGAGACATTGAAGGTCCCAACCCATAACAAGGGAGAAATTTACCAGGTGAAAAGGCATAGATTTGTTTTGGCAAATATAAGTAGTTTTAATAATGGTACCTCCTGAATGATGGGCTTAAATAACATTGCTTCTTATGTTTCTTGGCCTTGGCATTTTGCTTTGGTTTAAAAATTTGGACTGGACATGGTATCCTAGGATGGGTTTTATTTGCAGTAAAATGTAATTTACTAAAACTTCCTAGAGAAATGCACATAGTTTGAATTGTATTCACTTTCTAAATAATTATTTTTTTAGAACATGGGGTGGAATAATTCCTTTGCTCTGATTTTAAGGTGGAAATCTGCCCCTCCCCATATAATCTTCATCATAAGTTAGAGTTCATTTCTCTAAGTCTTCAATTGCTGGTAGCTGGGCATCCTAGAAGTTAATTCCAGCAAATCTTCCTAAGTACCAACCAGTCACTGTTCTATTATCCATTTATTTGTTGCTCCTTCAACTTCGCTCATTTCTAGATGATCTCCTTTAGTGCCAGCCTGGTACCAGCATGAGGAAAAAACCCTTCCAGTTCCTCATAAATTTGCACAAAGGAAAGGAGACACCTTTGGTATCACTGGTCTCCCCGGGGAATGGTTGACTCCACTTTTTTATTCATCTGTAACATTCTCACTCCCATGTTCCTGACTTAACAAGCCTTTTCTATTTTAGCATCTTATGTATTTTTTAAAAAACTTAATATTCTTTATTTAATACTATCCAAGGATTCAGGGAGAAGTAGACACAATATAGCTAGAACTCCACAATGAGTTACGTTACACTTCTTTTCTAAAACTTCAGAAAACACCTTGGAGTTTTCTGAGAATGAAAAAATTCCTTGTGAAAAGGGATGTCTCACTTCCCATACTTCTGAAAATTCCCATTTTTTTCAAATTGCATTCACAAAACATATTCTCATTATTAGTTTTGGAATGTCATTCATTCAGGTATTCAATAAACATTGAGTTTGAACACATCATTTTGAGCACCTATTGAGTACAGGCTCATTGCTGAATATACAGTATAATCTTGACAACTTAAGAGTCTATTTGAAGAGAATTGGCACAAAAACAAACACACATAAATATGTCATTCTGAAAAAACCAGAGTTGCCTGTCTATTTTCAAAGGTGCTAATATATATGATTCCATCTGTTTGTCTATGCTGACTAATGAAATCTTTCTGGGATCCAAATTTTCTAATCATCAAAATTAAAATAAAATTGAAAACCTGTAATAAATAGTATGAATAAGAAGCCATAATTACTGTTTATTTCTATTGTTATTATCATTATTATTTACCATGTGATTTTTTATCAAAGTGTCCTAAAATTAGGTCTTAAATTCAGTCTAGTTTCTTTTGGACCTAGCCTTATTTCTCTCACTTCTGTCTTCATCTTCATCATGAACTGAACAAAATAAAGGAGAGCCTCCAGACGCACAGCAGAGGCAGTGCTCTCTGAGCATATCTGTGCCCAGCATGCTCCTAGCTTAAGGTGTCCAGATGGACAGACTTCACCTTAGATACAACCTTCTTTCATGCTCATTGCCATTGTCTAACATTTTGTGGCTGCTTTTGTAGGAGCGGTGGCTCATCTATCTGCATTGCTTACAGACGGGGGGGGGGAGGGAGGCAACAAAAATGGATAAATCACAGATGCTCAATTACCCTTTAATTATCATTTTTCTTTTTTATTGAGACTTTAAACACAAATGCCACTGGGCACAAAAGTATGCTGGATTTGCTTGCTTGGAAATGCCAAGCCAGATGGACCATATGCCAATTTCTTTTGGGGGAGAGTGATTTTGATTTAAACTCTGAGCATGATTCTTTGCAGAATTCCCCTACTCCCAAGAAACAGTTCCCAGTGAAATTTCCTCAGAGGTCAGGGGACAGTGACTCCTCACCTGGAGCATGAGAAAAACCAAAGCCACCTTCTTCTGGCCAATTGTTCAAGTTTTCCATTAACAAAGATGTGGCAAAGCTGTTCGGTATGGTAGTTACCAGGGAAATGTGAATAGAGAAAGGGGATGACAGCGATGAAGAATGACCATCTAGGCTGGGCATCTCTAGTAGAGCACCGCTTTTGTTCTCAACTGGTGTGTTATTGGGAAGGTAGTCCAAATTAGCATTGAGCACAAAAATTTCCCTGTAAAAGCCAATTGGGAAGGCCAGTTTTCAACTGAAAAAACAACTTTCCCTTTATTGCAAACGCCAAGTGACCTGACTCATACAGACAACTTTAAATCAGTGTGTCTCAAAATGCAGTCTGAAGGCAGCTTGCATTGAATCTTCCTAGGAGACCACTGAAAAATGTCAGTTTTAGGGTGTCATCACAGAGTGATTAAATATCTCTATGGTGAGACTCTGAAATCTGCAGTTTTACTATACTCCTTAGGTAACTTTGATGCAGGAATACAAAAACTTCTGATTAAAAAGACTACTATTAGCCTGTGCAAAATATTACCCAAATTATTGGATCCCTCTGTGTTCATTTTCTCACTTGAAAATGAGTTCATGCCTCCGTCCTTGCAAAATTATTTGCAAAGTTATTTCATGAAAGTCCTTAGCACAATGTCTGGCACACAGAAGATGCTGCACAAAAGATGTTATTAATGACATTTTTCTAGTCCAGTTCTTAACATATTTATTATAATTTTACTTACTAAACCAGAGTTCATGAAGAATCACAGAAGCCACAGCTGTCTGTGTCAATTTATTCTGAATTCAAAGTATTTTTCTGTGCAAGGGTTTCCTGTACCCCTATCCTGGTAAACCACTCAGGAGTTTTCCAGTTTGGGAGTGAGTGGGCCTGTCAGAGAATATGAACTTGGATGGGAAAAAAATTTATGCCTTCAGTGTTTACTAACCTCAAATGAAAGGCATAATTTCCTTTAATTATGAACACAAGTACCAAACCAATGTAGGACCCATGAATTTGTCATCAATAGAAATTACTACATCACATCTTTTATGAAATCTCAAAAAATTATTTATACTCATTATTTTGAAATTATGACAGTTACTAAACCCATTATGAGATTGTGGTTCCTAATGCATTATAACCACAAAATTAATTTTTAGATAACCACTCTTGAATTGTTTTTCTTTATAAACCCACATATTTTACTTCATGCATTTAAAGATATTCTTCTTCTGAGAAAGAGTACAAAGTTTTAGATAGCCAAGAGGGTTCATGTGCTAACAGCTTATAGGCTTCATGGCTACTTCAGCTGTTATTACAAGTGCCTGAACTTGTTAGATTGCCCACTAAGAAAGTATTCATAAATACCCACATGACAAATGAGATCATAAGAACATATTGGCACAAATAATGTACTTTCAAAACCCTATTCTGGGTGCAGAGGACATATTATTGAACTGAAGGTAAAGATTCCTGCCTTCATGGAACTGAAATTTGTGTGTTTGTGTCTGTGTGTGTGTGTCTGTGTGTGTGTGTGCACATGCACGTGTCTGTGCACATGCACTATATAGGTTTTATGAGTAATGTAGTCACTACCTAACTCTTTGGAGCTAGATTATCCTTGTTAAGGTGGGTCATTTATCGCTTAAGTTATTTAAAGTGTTGACAACAATGAGGTTTCATTATCAAAACATTTGCCTTGGGAGAAAACCTTTTAGGAAAAGGACTGACTCTCTTTGCATTTAAAGCGGTATAGATTTAATCCAGAAATCAGTAACCAATAGACTTCTTCAAGTCCTTTTTTTTTGTCCTTAATTAGATCTATTTATTTATGTAAGAGCCACTGTCAGAGTTCCACTAGTATTCTCTCAGAGTCCCACTCCTGTTCCCTTGCCTCTCCTGGATGTTATTTCCTGGCAGTTTCAATAGCTTCCTGTGCCTCTGGAATAAGGGGCAAACTGTATCCATGGGCAGGACAGCTGGAAGTCCTGGGAGTTGATGCCTCAGGGGTAACTCTCAAGCAACAAACGATAGGATACAGTGGACAAGAACCCCAGCATCCTCACCCTCAGAAAGATAGTTTGGAAATACCTCACAGACGGTTTCTGATGGGATGAGTGCAGTGCCTACAGGGTAATCTATTCTTCACACTTGCTCCTCTCTCTGCTTCCTTTCTTCACTCTGCCACGTGGAGCTTCTCAAGATCATTGCCCAAATAAAAAATTCCTATCTAAATCTTTGTTCTAGGTTTTCCCCTTGTCATAACACACACTACAATAACATAAACTCAAAATAGAAGTAAGACTCAAAATGTACACATTTCCAGGTTAAAACTACCAACTTTCCTACCCGATGTAAATTTGTACTGTCATGTCACTTTTACAAATTTTTTCTTGCTTGTACATTTTGTATCTACTTCAGATCAAATCAATCTTCTCTTTCCCTGAATCTCACTGTCATTTATTTGATGACACAGTACTGTTCCTTTGATCAGGTTGACTAAGGAGTCTGAACTCACTGTATTATTAACTTTATGGAATAAATTTTTTTTCAGTAATTGCTACTGGGTATGTTCTTCCCACTGAGTAATGGGGACAAAATCATGACTCTGTTTGGATTGCATTTGTCCAATCCAGTTTAAAAAGGCAATCCTACTCTAATTCCACAACAACACACTAGTCCTTGAACATATACCTGGAATCTATACCAGAAAAAGAGGTAGCAGCAAGAGGACAGTGCCATGATAATGTGTGTGGTCTCTTATTCTTGCTTTCTTCTAAACTCTCCCCCAAATCATGGGGTCTCACATTGACACATGGCCCAAGTCTATGGGGACCAGTAGGGAATGGAGCTTCTAGTAACATAGCTGGTTATAGCTAACTTCCTTGAGGTGTTATCGGAGGGAGCAGAGGTGTCTGAATCTCATTTTGGTTCCACCTGAAGACAACAGCCTCAGTTGTTTAGAGTGGTCTTGGTGTATTTGATGTGTGTGATTTTTAAAGTAAAAATTAGCTCTATTCTGACCATTTCTCACTGCAGAAAAGCAGCCATATCTTTCTTTACTTCCCTCATGGTGCATGCCTCCAATGTACTCTGAGAGTTGGGTATCTTGTTACTTAATTAAGTGTATTGACAAGTTACCTGTTTCTTCTCCATGATCCATCAAACATAGCCAAGAGAGCTTGATGTCTGCTTCCATCCCAGCAATGAATGAGGAGCCCCCATCTTTCTCTTCTTTGGCACACGATGTACTATGTCCTGTCTCATTCTGTTCTCTTGGGCAACTTCCTAAGAGTTTGACCTTCCAAAATTTCCAAGCAAGAAATGGGCTCTTTTACACCAGCACCTCCTTCCACTTCATTGGATCAATATTAATGTCTTCCTTGCCACCCAACTAGGAGGAAGGGACCCAGCACTCTCTTCCAAGCCAAGAGAGCTCTCACTACCTTCTCTAATCCAAGTCCTTTTTATATCATTTGTTGGTAAAACCCCACAGATCAGTTCAGTATCCTTGGAACAGAGAGGTAGAGTGATACTCTGTAGCCCTTGAGTCTGGTTTTCCTTGAACTTGGCTTTCCAGAATTTAATAGTATTTTTTTTTTTTTTTTTTTTTTAGCCCTGTGGCATCCCATCCTGTCAGATCTCAGAAGCTAAGCAGGATTGGGTGTGGTTAGTACTTGGATGGGATACCCCCTTGGAACACCAGGTGCTGCAGGCTTGGGAGATGGACCCAGCAGCCCACTCCCAGAAATCAATCCACCATTGAAAACCCTATGAATAGCAGAGAAGCACTGACAACAGTGTATCCCCTGTTGTATGTATGGTTACTATGAGTATGAGTCGGATACCGACTGGACGGCATCTAACAACAACAACAACAACAACAAAACAACAACAACAACATATCATAATCTTACATTATTTATAACTCTGGGGGCAGAAATGATTTTCTTTAGTTCATGTTGTCATCATGTTACATATTACTTTAAACCAATTCATTACATTCCCTAAGATCACAAAGAATCCATTATGTTTACTCAAGGAGACAAATTCAGAAAATCATGAGAGTTTTAAATAACACAATGGGGAAAATGCAAACATTTATTTTTATTTGCAAGTGCAGTTTTTGCCAATAGTTAGTGCTTACAGATCCTTTTAAGCTACTGTAAATTTTGGTAAATGCAATGAATACTTTAAAAAATACCCAATGGTAAGAAAAGTACAGAAAAAATTTCCATTACATTGTCCAAAATGTTTAATCCCAAAATCCACTATTTTCTGCAGTGGTTTTTAATGTTTTATTTTTTTCCCTGTTAAAAAAGATTTTCTTTTTCTTTTCTTTCTATGTCTACATAGTCCTGGATAAATTAAGACAATTTCTTTCAAGAATGTTTAGGACTGCCATTTTTCTGGATTTAGATTGCTTTTATTCTTAGATATTTATACTAATACTTAAATATTTTACATAAAACATTGATTTGCTATGTTTTATGAAACAAAATTATAGTTCCTATTTATAGTGAGGCATTTCCAGTTTGGGAGAAAACTGAAAATCTAATCAGTAGAAGGTCATTTTATGCCTTTTTTTCCTTTTTCTATATAATAAATAATTAGCAACCTATTAATTACAAAAATTCTTAATTATGCTTAGAACAACCAGAGAATTTTCACAAATTGAAATTCATATTTGTTATCATAATGTGAAGTCATTAAAAAAGCCTCTGGTTTTCCAGTTTGGTAACAAATGGCTTTTATCTGATGCATAATTAATAGAAACTAATGATGACTATGTAGCTCTTCCAGAGTTTTAAAGGCAAATCTATATTGGCCTACAGTTAACATGCAAATTCATCCAACAAGCAACACAAAATTTATTGTAGTAGTCATTCATTTTTATCAACATTCAAGAAGTTCTAGACAGCAGCACAACTCTCCTATGTCAGAAACACATTATAACATGGTCACAACTGAAGTCAGATCATACTTGGTAAAATATTCCCTTGCTAATTCATTCTCTAACATCGTTCAGACTTCCATCTCGATACATGAACAATAGCAATTAATACTGTGGTACAAAGGTAAATACAGACAAGTGTTTGGTGTGCTAGCATACAGAGATTTAAAAACAGTGACAAACGAAACCAAACATCTTGCCTTGTTCACTCTCCTCTCCCTTTGTGAGCCTGGAATGCCCATGGTCTCACGGAAACATTCAATTTGGGGAACTGAGTCCAATGATACTAGCACTGAAGTTGCTCCCTGGGAAGGAAATTTGGCCACAAAGGGTGCCATACTCAGTAAAGGGTAGGCACCAAGGGAAATAGCCTGGTCTACAAAAAATGGTTTGCTACAAGAAGGCTCGAAAGAAATGTGATCTTTCAAAATATTTACTTTTATCTCAAGAATAGTTTGGTGGTATACAGTGGCTCAAATTTTATTTCATTATTTTTGGTTGGGTAAATGAAATGTGCACACTATCACCATCACTCTTAATTCTTCCATCATGTAAGACACTTGTTAAGATAAGAAAGATATTTTACTAAAGCTGACGGTGATTGAGAGTCATTCAGTATTCAAAGTTCCTAGAGAATCACTGGTTCTCTTAAAGGGATAAAAAAGTAGGAAAGGCTTTGTTCAAACTCCTGCAAGTAAACAAGTATTACCTCAACTGATACAATGGCTACGTGACATCAAAGTACTATAAATTATCAAAACTATTGTACAGAAAAATTACAAATTCATTGCAAAATACATTACACTGCTACCATTAAGAAAAAGTGCTTTTGTTTTCCTTTCTTTCTTTCTTTTTTATTTTTATTTTTTGCCAGAAAAGTATTCTTTCAATATAGAAAATCCTAAGTGGTACCCTGCATGTGGCTAGGTATATCATAACGGAGTTTGTACTGAGTCCTTCTGATCTGTTGGGTAAAGGGTTGAAAAATGTAATAATGACTTATTAAAGCCATGCTCCAAATGACCACACCAGCTGTCAGTGGAGAGATGCCTGTTTAAGACACAAGAAGATGCCCTGGTCTGTCGAACCCTGCCGGTCATCGCACTGTCCCACCAATCAGCTGGTCTGGAATGCACAGGCCTTTTGCATGTTCTGTGGTTTTCCTCATTTTCTCCTGAATTATTCTCATGTCCTCTCCTAGTTTTGCTTCCTTATATGAATTTTTCTGCTCAGTGATGCCTGTATTGTCTCATGAGGGGAACGATGCAAGATGGTGGACCTGCCAATTTTAAGAATGGATGGCCTAGGAGTTCCTGGGCTGTGGCTCTTTGAGAGGGCTCCCTCACCAACATCAGGTCTAGGAATCCCCGGAGCACTGAGGACACCTGCAAAACACACAGAGACCATGTTGAGGACTGACGCAAAAATTTCAGCTCCCTGAAGTGGTTTCCCAGTTAGTACTGTCAACAACTTCAAATTCTAGAAAGGCACCTAATGGAGATATATATTATGGAAGTAAAAGCAGGTGTTGTCTTTATTAACCCTTTGACTACCAATTTCAAATCAAAATATATGACAAGATATATTTTATTTTTAGGAACTTTTCATTACAACGGACAAAATAAGAGCATGATTAGCAAAATCATTGGAATGCATAATATGAGTTTGCAAAAGACCTTTTTTCATTATTTTCTTGATTTTCTGTCAAATTCATACATACTTTTTGACATGTGTGTTCCAAAGGGAGTCAAAGGGTTAACACATGATATTTTCCTTAATGTCTTCAAGTTTGAAATAATAGGAGTGAAATGATGGTATAACTAAGAATAACAAGTTATTTACTGAACAAAATTATAATGTCAATGACAATGATTAGAAGAACTATTATAAAGTGATTTCAATATACAAGTCCTAGTCACACATATGATGTAGTAGATTATAAATGTAGAATAGTTTTGTTTTTCTAGCAACCACAACCATATATGCTCTGTGGACTCCCATTTCTTGAAGAGAAACAAACTTCTGTAAGGATATCTGAAAAGAGACAGCATTTCCCCCTTTTCTTTTGATTTACTTTTTTGAGGTACATCTTAACTGCATTCAAGTGTATACACATTAATTGAATAGCCTAATAGATTTTAACATATATTTACTTTTTTTTCTACCCTATCAAGATTAGAACATTTCTACCACTTCTAGAGGTGACCTTGGGCCACTTTCTGCCATCACCCATCCCCCTGCAAAAGGTTTAACCACTCTCCTGGCTGCTAATAGCATAAATTAGTTTTTCAGCTTTTTTACTTTATAGAAATAGAGTCATATACTGGGAACTCTTCCCTGGCTTCTTTCACACAACATTGTGTCTATGAGATTCATTCTTAGGGAATACTCATTGTCCAATTTTGGTACACATTGTCTGCTTGGGAAGCAGTCTTGGGCAGTTTCTAGTATTTCACCATTTGGATTAAAGACACCCTTGTATGTGGTACTTATTTCTACTGGGTATGGGACTATTTTCATACAATACATTTTTATTAATTTTTTATTAAACTTAGTTCAACCTACTAAAAATTTCAAAGTCCTATTAGTCCAAGTTTCCTTTTTGTAGGTCCACATACTCTATGGATGATTCAACTAAGGTTCTTTGCTAAGGTTTGGGTGAGAGGAAAAGGGAAACTCTACCATTATAAACTATTCTCCCTCCAAAGGCAGCCTCACATTCTCTCTTATTGCCATGAAGCAAACAGGGTGAGGAGTGACTGGGCCAAGGTTTATAGAAGAGTCCTATGGAAATAGCCCTTCTCAGCAAGTCCTGCAAGGAGATGATAGCTTCAGCAGGGCTTGGACTTAATCATCATTTTTTCCCACTGAGCTTGGCCCTAATTAGCAAATCTTTGAAAATGAGAAGACCACACTTCATCTCTTTTATACATTATACTAGTGTACCCTTCAATGCCCTGCATGATCTAGACCCTGTCCATTTCTCTGATTTGTCTTGCTCTGTCTCCCTGCTTATGTTGCTATAGGCATATAAGCCTTCTTTCTCAGCTTTTAGTCCCCTTATTGGATGTTCTGTCTGCCGGGAACATTTTTCTCCCAGATCTTTGCATGGCTGGTCCCTTCTTTCCATTCAGGACTCAGGTCAGATGGTCCCTTTCGGAAAGGGCTTCCTCCATTTTTCAGCCCCAACCATCTCTCAATTCCCTTTTCTATACACTCTGTCTCTTCACAGTGCTTTGTTTTCATCATAGCACGTACAACTCAATGACATTATTTTGTTCATCCATTAGTCTATGGTTTATTATCTGCTTTTCTAACTAGAATGCAAGCTCTTTAAGACTCAGGAAATCTGGGTCCTTGTGCTGCAATATCTCCAGCAATTAGATGTCTCTGACAGGTAATAGGGACTCAGTGGGTGACTGTTGAGTGAAGCACATGATTCACTTCCATCCAGCCCTTTGACAAATGAGAAGATTATACCCCATTTTAAAGATGAAAAACCTCAGAGTTAGAGAGGCTGAGTCACTTGCTCAGTAAATGAACAGCAGAACAAAGATTTGAATCCAGGTGACTAATTCCAAAGTCCATGCCCATGAATCAGGATCTTTCTATCCACTGGATGTGATATGCTGTTGTTGTTAGGTGCTGTGGAGTCAAGTCTGACCATATGTAAAACAGAATGAAACATTCCCGAACATGGTGTCATTTCCAGCAATGTGTCAGTACTTTTCTGCTATTCATAAGGGTATCAAGGGCTGATTGTTTCTGGAGTGGGCTGCAAGGTGCTTCTCCCATATGTGATATACCAGTGTTTAAAGCAACAGAGAGGCTGAAAGATCCAATAACTATTCTGGATCTAACCATACATACTGATTATCACCTTGTGTAGGTCTTTCACTCTTGGAGGTAAACTGTCCCGGATCCTCCTCATTGCCTGGAGGGGAGGCTCATTGAAGTAGGGGGGCTCACCATCAATCATCTCTATCACCATGATCCCAAGAGACCAGATGTCAACCTGTTAGGTACAACCAACTGGTTATGTCAGGCAAGGAGAATACTCAGGAATGTTAGATACTTCTGTGAAACCCAATAGATTCTACTCATTTATAGTTTAATATGATATCTATAATTTCTCAAAATTTACAATATAGATTTGTAAGCTGAATTGCTGGGTTACTAAGCTTTTGTTAGTAGTCTCTCCTTTTTTAGATAAACTCCAATGAAGGGTCCACCAATTAGGTATGAATGAACATATTAAAAATCTTAAGTTTGGAACCTTAATTTTTACCCTGTTAACTTCTGTAGTTAACTGCCTATTAAGGCAGATGAAAAATATCCAAAATTTTATGTTATGAAAGTAGAGAAGAAAGCTAAATTTAAACCATAAGAAATAAAGAAAACTTTTCAACATATTCATAACAAACTGCAAGGAACTATATGGAACAATGCAGAGTGTATCTTAATATGTGTACTAATTTGATTTTTAAAAATAATTCTTTCCTCACATACTTTGGGGTTTTTCCCCTTATAGTTTATCATTTTTGAAGCAGCATATATAAAACTCTGCTTTACAAAACTATTTTCAGGGAGTGGAGAAAAGAAAAGAAAGAAAAAAGATGAGAAGAAATTCTTTCTGAGTAAGGAATGGGAAGGCAGGACAATGAGAAGCGACAGCCCTGCTATAAATTCCCAGTTCTAGTTACTTCCTGTTGTGGCCTCATTACACTTCTTATCTGTTCTCTGCATTGCTATTATACCTCTCATAGTGACCTTCACTGGGGATTTATCTCTTGGGACCACAGTGAGAAAAACAAGCTGAGTGCGCATCTGAGTTAAGCAAAGAAAGGAAACAAAGAACCTGCCTTAACTTATACTGATCTTCTTTGCTTCTTTGTTGTTAGGTGCCATCGAGTCGGTATCCGACCCATAGTGACCCTCATAGGGTTTTCAATGGCTAACTATTTTGGGATTGCCTTGGGAGTGGATTGCCAGGTCCTTCTCCCATTTTTGCAGTGCTGGGAATTGAACTTGGGACCTCAGAGACTGCAGCACAGCGCTCTACCAACTGAGCTAAATCCCAGCCTTCTTTGCTTCTTAGTCTTTGTCAATTCTTCCCAGTGTCTCCTCTCTCAGAGTCATCATCTGCATCATACTGCGTGGAAGCACTGTGCTCAGCCAAATGAGCTCCTTGGCTTCCACATGGCTATGACCAAAGCCTTATGGGCCTCAGATCTTCCACTCACACTACTCCTTCCTTAGAAGCCCTCTTCTCCACACTCTCTGATCCATCATTTCCCTATATCCAAGCCTTATCCCTCAATAGATTATTAATTCCTTTTCAGGGCTAAGAGAAATTGTGCCATATTTTTGAATATTATAATATTGGCATTGGATTTCTATGTGAAGGCATTACTGCTGATTCAAATATTATTGCTATTTGTAGCATTTTCTGATCTTTTCTCCTTTCTCTGGGACATCATGCCTGCTCACCCACATGTCTCAAGCCACTATTCCAATTGCATTCTTTGCTTTGTGTAGCTTGCCACTGAAAATGGAATAAGAGTTTTAGTGACTCCCATCTCCCCTGTCCCAGTGTCATCAGAGGACTCCAATAAAAGTCTCTGGATAAAGCTTGTGGTGATATCCTCAGGAGTAACCAGTGTCCCTTCTGCCACAGCCTAGCCTGTGTCAAGTCAGAGAAAGAGGGTCCAATGTGGAGGTAAAAGTCATTGGCCTGATCATTGGTGGTCACCAAACTCTCTCAGGACTGCTGTGTCCCTGAGCTTACCCCAGACCCTGCCACCCTCAAACAATGACTGTTACCTCCTTACCTCTGTCCCATAAGGCAGCCTGGAGATCACCTCAGGTGCCATCCAGTAGGGAGTACCAACCAGTGATTTTCTCTTTGGCACCTCTTTGGAAACTTGGGCACAGAAACCAAAGTCAGACAACTTTATCTGAAAAGGAAAGGAAGACAACAAATGGACAATTTGAAAATCCTGCCTGCTAGACATAGAAATATATACATAGACCTGGAAATATGAACAAAGAGAGTTTTAAATTCTAATTCATCAACAGGACTAAGAAATACTAGAGAAGAGATTGCCAGTCCCTTCTACTGGACACATCATAAAGGCATTTTAGTGGAAAGACTTCACATAAGTCCACCAGGCTTGATTTTGAAATGTCTGAACTCTTGTGCCTTTTATCTTTTATAACACTTTTGTGGAACAACAAAAATCTCTTACAAATTAAATGTATCCCAAACAATATATTTATTAAATCTCAAACTTATAATTTCAATTTAATATATGGATGGTGCTTTAGTGTAAGTAAGTACTATTTTCCATATGAATTTTGTACAAATTGCTGCAGTTTAGATTCTTTTGAGTTGAACACATTCGGATTTTTATGAACCATGAGATGATGCAAACAATCATCCTCTTTTCTATATTTGCAAAATTGAAAGATCTTCTCTTATCTCGGATGCTGAGAAAGTGATCTTTCAGTGGTGGCTCCTCTTTCCTTTTTGTCTTTTACCCATGACAGAGTATCACATTTGCCAACAGGAACATCTATCTGGAAATTATAGGCAAGAATGTAGATTTCAGCACTTTGCCATCAGGTGTTTAACGTGGTCATCCTAATGAACCAGTGTATGCATATGTTGTTTATCTCTGAGATTATAACAATACTTTGAAAAATTCTTTCTCAGAGCTCCTGGACTCCTGAGAACACACTTAAGAACATACTGCATCATTAGGCACCTGCTGATGTATGTATTCTTAATGACTGAGGTTCAGTTTATTTCTGGGAAGCACAATTCCTGGCCATGATGACCTTCTCTAAACTCAGATGGCTTTTCTCAACAGAATATCAACAGGCCACTTACAGGAGTAAGCAATGACAAAATCCAAAAGAAAACAGCAAGTTAGGCAACAGTTCCTCTGCAGTTAAAGTTCTCTATGGATCAAAAGTATATTCTCTAAGGTATGAACTCACTGAATACTGTTTATACATTTCTGAATTTCCTTTCTCAGCCCTTTTTTCCTGGTTGTCCTCCTGTGGACCACACCATAGATATTGACTATCCCCAGGGTTCTGGTTTCAAGTCTTACCTCTTTTCTTTCTACCTGCTCCTGCTGGATAGTCTTTTCCTTCTCATGCTTCATTCAGATCACTCTTCTCCACTAAAAATGTTTATTTGGGGCACGGGGTGTAGGTCAGTGGGGGAGCACTTGCCTAGGATGCATGCAGTCCTGGGTTTGATCCCTAGCACCACAACAAAAGAAAACAACAAAGGAACCCTGTATTTCCAACCAGTATGCAATTCCTCATGGATGGCCATGAGTACTTTCAATCAAAGTTCTCTGATTCTTCATCTATCTCTCCTGCCCTTGTTAGTGGCCTCAACCTCTACACAGCCACAAGGGCTGAACTCATGAGAACCATCCTTGATTCTTCCGTCTGTCTCACAGCACATCATTCTTGTCAGAGTTTTTAAAAATCCATTTTTGTAACTTCAGGACCCACCATGTCATTGGCTCATAAGAGGTCCTCAGAATCAAGTTTGTTAACTGAATGAAATAACCCTAAACATAATAAATGAAAAAGCTCTCTGAGAATGAAGGACAAATATATTAATACTGTTATAAGCATCAGGATTCAGCAGAAGGCTGGCTTGGAGTGAAGATCCTCTTCCAACCCCAATGAGTTATTAAGAAAATTTTCAAATACATAGAAAAGCTGAAAGAATTGTATAATGAATTTTCCTATTTCCCCCACATAGAGTTATAATTGTTAACATTTTCCTGTGTGGGCTTTATCATACATCCATCTATCTACCAATCCTTCCCTCTTATTTTTGGTGCATTTTAAATTAAATTAGTGACATTAATATACTTCTCTCTTAATTTAGCATTAATTAGGGTACAATATTTGTTTATATTTTAAGGAAAACTTACACACAGTGAAATGCACACATCTTATGTTTATCATGTGATCAGTTTTGACAAAAGCACATGCCTGTACACCTCAAACTCCTTTCAAACTATACACCATTGCCACCACTGGGACATGGTTTTCAGGGGCCTTGGGGTGTAGGTGGTGGTCAGTCATCTATTGCAGAGCCATAGCTTGGGAAAAGAAAATGGCCAAACATGAAAAACTGAGAAGCAGGGAGGACTGATATCAAAGCATTACTGCAGGATAAAGAAAACAGATCTAGAAGGCAAAAAGAAACAAGGGAGATTTTGGGGTAGCAAAGGTGGGGATTCTCTATGTGGCTGTCAGTTTGTCATGCTGTGGAGGCTTATATGTTGCTGTGATGCTGTAAGTTATGCCACTGGTATTTCAGATACCAGAAGAACCCCCATGGTAGATAGGTTTCAGCTGAGCTTCCAAATTAAGATAGATTAGGGATAAGGACCTGGCAGCCCACTCCTGAAACAATTAGCCATTGAAAACCCTATGAATAGTAGAGAAGCACTGACAAATTCAGTGCCGGAAAACGAGACCCCCCGCCCCCAGGCTGGAGGGCATTCAAGTAACAACTGGGGAAGAGTTGCCACCTCAAAGTACTTGTTGTTGTTAAGTGCTATTCAGTTGGGACAACTCATAGCGACCCTTTGTACAATGGGTGAAACACTACCTGACATTGTGCCATGTCTGGCACTATTGTTGGTGCTTCTCTCATCTTCATAAGGCTTTCAATGGCTGATCGTTTTTTGCGGGACATAGGGGTATGGGTTGCCAGGTCACTCTTCCAAGCCAATAGCCCCCACTGTTCCTAGGTGGTCTCACACCCAAGTACTAACCAGGCCCAACCCTGCTTAGCTTCCAAGGTGTGACAGGATCAGTTGCCATGGTGGTAAGGCTGCAGGTGCCTCAAAGTGGAGGCAACCTTGATAACTAGAATTGAGTAAATCCCCCTGGGACCTCCTTTTGCTGATGTGGCACAACTCAAAATGAGACGAAACATAGTGTCTGCAACAATGGGCTCAAACATAAAAAGATCATGTGCATGGAACTATGTTTGGTAGTGTTTTACCCTGCTGTATTTAGGGTTGATATGAGTTAGATCTGACTCAATGGCACCTAGCAACAACAAGGTGGGGATGGCCCCAACTATGAAAAAATAAGATCAAACCAGATCTGAAAGTTGCTATTTCACAATGAGGGCATCACAGGTCTCCTCTAGTTTCAGTGCTAATATGGGATCAGAATCCTGGTAGTAATAATTGGGTCTCAGTCAGACAGCTTTTTAAGAAGTACAGTGTGTTTTAATATGGATATAAGAAATCTTACCGGTATATATATGGCAAAAATGATAATGACAATAATTATTATCACTTTATGTAGTGGATGAGTAATGTCTTCCACAATTCATGTCCATCAGAAGCTCAGAATGTGACCTTATTTGTAAATAAAGATATATAGCCATGTGCCACACAAACACACTTTGGTCAGTGATGGAGTGCATATGCAATGTAGACTTATAAAACTGTATTGCCTAGTGACAGTGTAGCATCTGTGTGCAAGTATGCTCTATCATGTTTGCACAGTAAAGAAAATGCCTAAGGGTAATTTTCTGAGTAATATCCCAGTCATTATGTGATGCATGACTGTCATTACTTAAGCTGAGGTCATCCTGGAATAAGGTAGGCTGGAAAGCCAGTGACTGATGATCTTATAAGATGAGAGAGGACACACAGTCCCATAGAGAAGAACATATGAAGATAGAGGCAAGGCTCGTTTTGTCTTCAAGCCAAGGAACACAAGGGATTGCCAACAATCTTGAGAAACCAGGGGAAAGGAATATAATAGATTCTCTCTCAAAGCTTCCACCCATCCCTACCAATACCTTGACTTTGGACTTCAGTCCTCTTAACTGTGAGAGAATAAATTCCACTCAGAGAGAATAAAAATCCACTAGGTTCATGGTGATTTGTTACAGTTGCACTGGGAAGTTAATGCACTTTGGCTCAACCTCATTGAGTGCTTATACCACCATGGAACACTATAAATACGTTATGTATATATCTCGTTAAACCGCCTACAGACAAAACCTAATGAAGTAGGAAATATTGTCATCCCCATTTTATAGATAAGTCAAGGCACAAAATGGCTAGGCCACTTGCCAAGATACAGAAGTAGAAAGTGGGAGAGCTAGGATTCAGGCATTTAACCACCACTGTGTACTAAAGAGCAAAGTGATGGCTGAATGAAGGAAGTTAGTGGAGTGCAGATGTTGAAGATGGATGAATCGGTAAGGGGAATTGAAGACAGCATTCCTGAAAAAATAGAGGGATGGGTTCCAGTGTCTTGTTAGTTAAAGCAGTAGCAGCAGCAGCAGTAGTAGTAGCAACATAACCTGGGAGCTTGCTAGACTTGCAGATTCTCAGAGTGCCCCTCTGCTATAACCTACTGAAGTCAGAATTTCCATTTTTTTTATTAGAAATTTTTAATGTACATCATAATGTGATTCATTTTGACATGCTTTTCGTTGTGACAATTTTCATATATGCAGTTTGATAAGCATTATACA
>VMDO01025721.1:0-27804 GCA_007922755.1 Pedetes capensis | reverse complement strand
GTCTTTTGATTTCTTGACTGCTTCTTCCACAGGTGTTGATTATAGAGCCAAGCAAAGCAAAATCTTGGACAACCTCAATCTTTTCTCCATTTATTGTGAAATTGCGTGCTGACCCAGTAGTAAAGATTTTAGTTTTGTTGATGTTTAGTCGCAACCCATATTGAAGGCTATGATCTCTGATCTTCATCAGTAAATGTTTTCAATCCTCTTCACTTTCAGCAAGCAGAGTTGTGTCTTCTGCATAACGCAGGATGTTAAGGATTCTGCCTCCAATCTTGATGCCGCGTTCTTCCTCATAAAGTCCAGCTTCTTGGATTATTTGCTCAGCGAATAAATTGAAGAGATAGGGTGAAAGTATACAGGCCTGATGCACACCTTTCTCAAATTTAAACCATGCAGTGCTTCCTTGTTCTATTTGAACAACTGCCTCCTGGTTCATGTACAGATTTCTCATGAGCACAATTAGGTGTTCTGGTATTCCCATTTTCTGAAGTGTTATCCATAGTTTGTTATGATCCACACAATCAAATGCCTTTGCATAGTCAATAAAACATAGATAGACATCTTTCTGATATTCTCTGCATTCAGCTAATATCCACCTGACATCAGCAATGACGTCCCTGGTCCCCCGCCCTCTTCAGAATCCCAGTTGATTTTCCGGTAATTCCCTGTCTCTATACTGCTGCAGTCACTTCTGAATGATCTTTAGTAGAATTTTGCTTGTGTGCAATATTAATGATATTGTCCGATAGTTTGCACATTCAGTCGGATCCCCTTTTTTGGGACTAGGCACAAATATGAATCTCTTCCAGTCAGTTGGCCAAGTAGCTGTTTTCCAAACCTGTTGGCACAAACATGTTAACACCTCCAGTGCTGCATCTGTTTGTTGAAACATCTCCATTGGTATCCCATCAATTCCTGGAGCCTTGTGTTTCACCAGTTCTTTCAAGGCAGCTTCCACCTTGTCCTTCAATACCATTGGTTCCTCTTCATATGCAACCTCTTGGAATGGCTGGTCATCTACCAATTCTTTCTTGTATAATGACTCTGTGTATTCTTCCCATCTTCTTTTGATGTTTCCTGCATCATTTAATATTTTCCCTGTAGAATCTTTCGCTACTGCCACTCGAGGCTTGAATGTTTTCTTCACTTCCTTAAGCTTGAGAAACACAGCGTGTGTTCTTCCCTTTTGGTTTTCTGCCTCCAGCTCCTTGCACGTGTCATGATAATATTTGTTTTTGTCTTCTTGAGCTGCCTTCTGAAATCTTCTGTTTAGTTCCTTAGCTTCATCACGTCTTCCTTTTACTTTAGCTGCTCTACGTTCAAGGGCAAGTTCTACTGTCTCTTTTGACATGTAATTTGGTCTTTTCTTTTTTCTTTTCTTTTTAAGAAGGTTTTTCTTCCTTCTTGAATGATATCTTTTATGTCATACCACAACTCTTCTGGTCTCCTATCATTTGTGTCTAATGCATTAAACCTATTCTTGAGGTGGTCTCTGAACTCAGGTGGGATATACTCAAGGTCATACCGTGGCTCTTGTATACTTATTATAATTCTCTTCAGCTTCAGTTTGAACTTGCATATGAGAAGTTGATGGTCTGATTCACAGTCAGCACCTGGTCTTGTTTTGACATTTTGTATAGAGCTTTTTCATCATCTCTTTTCACATATATAGTCAATTTGATTTCTGTATGTTCCATCTGGTGAAGTCCATGTGTATAGTCTCCATTTATGATGTTGAAAAAATGTATTTGTAATGAAAAGGTCATTGGTCTGACAAAATTCTGTCATGCGATCTCCAGCTTCATTTCTGTCACCAAGTCCATATTTTCTAACTACTGAGCCTTCTTCTTTGTTTCCAACCTTTGCATTCCAGTCACCAGTGATTGTATGTCTTGATTGCATGTTTGATCTATTTCAGATTGCAGAAGCTGATAAAAGTCTTCCCTTTCTTCATTTGTGGCCTTAGTGGTGGGTGGATAAATTTGAATAATAGTCATATTAACTGGCCTTCCTAGGAGGTATATGGATATTATTCTATCACTGACAACATTGTATTTCATGACAGATCTTGAAATGTCTTTTTTGATGATGAATGCAATCCCATTTCTCTTTAGTTTATCATTCCCAGCATAGTAGACCCTATGATTGTCTGACTCAAAATGGCCTATGCCAGTCCATTTTAGCTCACTGATGCCTAGAATGTCCATGTTTATGCGCTCCATGTCTCTTTTAACGATTTCCAATTTTCCTAGATTCATACTACGTACATTCCATGTTCCAATTATTAATGGATGTTTACAGTTGTTTCTCCTCATTTTGAGTTGTGCCCCATCAGCAAACTGAGGTCCCTGGGGCTTTACTCCATTTCCGTCATCACGGTAGATTCTACTTTGAGGAGGCAACTCTTCCCCCAGTAGTCTTTTGAGTGCCTTCCAACCTGAGGGACTCATTTTCCGGCACTATATCTGACAGTGTTTCTTTGCTATTCACAGGGTTTTCAATGGCTAGTTGTTTCGGGAGTGGTTTGCCAGGTCCTACTCCCTAATCTGTCTTAGTCTGGAAGCTCAGCTGAAAACCTGTCTACCATAGGCAACCTTGTTCATATCTGAGGTAGCAGTGGCAGAGCTCTCAGCCTCATCGCAACACTTAAGCCCCACAGTGCGCAAACTGACAGACGTGTGGGGGCACTGAAGTTTATTTCCTTAATAATACTTCATAAGATGTGAAACCAGTGTTCATTGTAGTAGCACCTAAGAACAACTAGGAACATTTGCTTTCTTCTGTAATTTCACTCACTGAAGTAAAAACAGTAGCACTGCAAAGTCAATAATCATTTTACACCCTGCCTTGGGCACTCGTGACAAGGAAGGCACAGCACTGTATCAGTTTAGTGTGTTACATACTGGTATCTTAGTAAGTTTTCTGCTGCTATAACAGAATATCACAGACTGGGTATTTTATAAAGAAAAGGCATTTATTTCCAAGAGTTCTGGAGGCTGGGGAGTTCAGGACCAAAAGGCCACATCTGGTGAGGATGTGCTACATTATAAAAGGTAGAAGGGCAAGAGAACACACATGAGACAGGCAAATGAGGCCAAACCCATTTTTACCAGGAGCACCCTCCATTTCAACTAACCAGCTCTAGCCTCAATCTCGTCATGAGTGCAACACACTCACAACCTAATCACCTTTTAAAAGTCTCAGCTCATAATGTTACAGTGGCAATTAAATTTCAACATTAGTTTTGGAGGGAACATTCAAATCGTAGCCACTTGAAAATGGTAATTACACAATAAAAAAGTGGGAGAGTTTATAAGAATGGCCTTCCATAGTCCGGATTTTTGATCTACGTTTATTTTTCTGGTAATTATTCTAATGGTGTCTGGGAGATTGATAATCTACATTATAGTATATATTAATATTGTCCAGAAAGCGGGTAATAATAAACTTTCAGCCAATTGTTTCTATTTTTCTTGGAACCAGTCTTTGGGGTTAGGAAACTTGGTAGTATAAAGGTTCTGTCTTAAATTTTTTTTTCCATAGTTTGTGTTACATGAGGAGATATAAAAAATAAGTACAGTGTACTAAGTTTATGTGTTTTGTTTTAATTTTCTGTTGCCTATAATTGCTACTTTCATTTCATTTCTTCCTATTCTTTCTCTTTTCCTTTTTCTTAAGAAAAATGTTAAAATATATTAAAATAGACAAGAGTGGTATGATCAACCTCAAAGTCCTCAACACCCAGCTTCAACAATTACGACTTGTCACCAACTTATTTCACTATTCCTCACACACTCCTCTCACCCATGTACTGTCTTGATGCAAATTCCAGATATTACATCATTTAATACATAACTATGTCTTTTGAAGTAAAATGACTTAAAATGTATAACAATGGTACTATCATGCCTAGAAAAATAACAAGACTCCTATAATATAATAAAATATTCAGTAATTTTTCATATTCCTAATTAACCCATAGTTCCTAAATGTCCTTTCTTTCTCCCTCTCTCCCTCTACCTATCCACCTACCCATCCATCCATCTTTCCATATTTAAATTTGTTTATTTGAATCAGGATGCAAACATGGTCTACACATTGTGATGGGTGGATGTCTCTTAAGTCTCCTTTAATCTATATGTTTGTTCTATCTCTTTTTTCTTTGCATGAAGGCTATTTCTCAAATTCTCTCCAATCTGGCTTTTATATCTATTGCTCCCCAAAAACACTCTTATCAAAGCCAGCAATCATTTCCACATTGGCACATTGTTAAATCCAACTTTTAAGGATGGTTTTGAATGTCACGTGGCATCATCTCCCACCTCTGATCATGGCCTCCCCTTTCCCAAACTTTCCTCCATTAGCCTTCAGTCCTCCACTCTCTTGGGTCTCCCATTAACTCACCAGCTCTACCTTGCTGTTTCCTATCATGAGTTTTCCTTATTTTTACTTCTGCCCCATGGCTCAGTCCTCCTCACTCTCCTCTATTTGTATTAATCAGCTATGTGATTTCATTTAATCCAATGACTTTAATTCTCCTCTATCACTGGTAACTAAATTTGTCTTAAGTCTCTTCCCTGAATACTAAATGCATTTAGAGAGGATGCAATTAGAGTTTCACTTTCAGCTTTTGGGTTTCACTTGTACTTCTTAGCCCACCTTCTTTCAGTTAGCTTAGCAACTTTCAGTGGTTGCCCAAACCACTGGAAGAATGTAAAAAGAAGGTAAGCAAATATCATAATGAGCAATTGTGAATTTCTCTTGTCTGTTTTATTTATTCTTGTAATTCTAATGAAATATAAAGATTAAAGGAAAAGAAGAAAATTCAATTTTTTTAAAGTATTAGTTTTGAATAGAAATGGAAAGAAAAATATTTTCTCTAAGGCACACGATTATAAATCAATGAAATTTTTACTCCATTGTTTGCTAAAGTTCTAATAACAGATTTTTTTGCTCATGTGTCAAAAATGCTGTTTATCTTTCCTTTCTCTTCTATTTTCCTTTGATCTTTTGTTTTTGTTGTTAATCTCCTTTACCAATTATTTGCACTGAAGCAAAAATTTAAATTTATAAGCTAATTTTTTTAATTGGAAAATTTTAATGTACAACTTAATGTGTTTCATTCTGACATGTATTTCATTGTGACATTTCCATATATGCATTTCATTGCACAGATAACTTCTCCCTTACCCTCTTCTGCTCCTCCCCCATTTTCCACCCCCCTGCAATGGCCTCCTTTCTACTTGCATGTCTTTTTCTGGGAATATTTATCTATACATGTGCATCCCAATTTTGATTTATGTCCAAACTTTTTTCTATAGTCTTCTATCTTTTTACATTGTCAGCAGTATTACATGAATAATGTAGTCTGTTTGCATTATTGCCATCCTTTGGTATTGCTGGTATTATAATTATTTCCCAAACTATTAAAGTTGGGCTGTTTACTTTGAAATTGCCCTCTCATTCCTTGCTCCTCATTGGCCCTCCTCCCCCTCTGGTCTTCTCTCATCATCGTTATAAGATAATTTGTAATGGTGACTGGGGATTTTTAATTTCATGAAACAAATACAAGTTATGTCTTTTAATGATCTTTGACAATCTTTTGTTGAGGCTATTACCTGGACTCTTCCTTTCTAAAATAATGCATTTATAAACTTTAAACTGCACTTATTAGAAAGAAAACCCTACATGTTTTTCTTTCTACACTGTAGGAAAGATGTACCCTATATCTTTTCTTTCCTAGGGCTACTTTTTTCGTTCTATACTGCAGAATACTAAGTGCTTACTTCACAAGCAGGAGGATTTTATATATATACATTTAATATAACTCTACTTTGCATTTTAGTCTGAATCTCTAAATGCCTTCCTCACATTTTTACACTGATGTCCCATTATTACTTCCAATTGAACACATCCAAGATTCATCACATTCCTCCCAACACTACCTCACACTTTTCTTTCCTTTGTTAAAGGTAGCAGTAACCTCCCTTAAAACTCAATCCAAAACTTTGTCACCTTTGATTTTTAAACTTCTGTTAGCTGTATATTCAGTTAGGCATGAAGTTGTGTTAGTTTTCTATGATTCATCTTGGATATATATTTTTTCTTAATCTTCTCCTGCTCCATTTTTAATCCACAGTTACTCTTGGATTAATTTCTAAGTGATCCTTAAGTGTCTAGACTTCCTCTTTCCATTACCTGGTACTCTACTGACTGACTGATGCTCAGGAAATCCTGAGGCCCAGTCCCTGCTATATACAGATTTTTTTTTCCTTCCTGGGGGCTTTTGTCTTAAAATAAGGTATGCCAATATCCATAGATCTCTTCTACAAAATAGCTTCCTTATTGATAGCCAGTAAGGACAATATGTAGCATCTAAAAGCCTCTATTGAAAGTTTTACTTTGATAAGTCCAAAGTTTCTTTGCATTTTGATAAAGACAGATTCATATGTATATATATGATACACACACACACACACATATATGGGTGTGTGTGTGTGTGTGTGTATACACACACCCACACTGACACACACCTATTCATTTATATTTAAGTGGAAGGTTAACAAGAAGAGAAGGCTGATTTTAACGTTTCAAATAAGGTAAAAGATAGTAATAGGAGGCTACCAGTGCCTGAGTCACAGAATAAAAGCAGTGAGGCCTTTCTCAGTCTTCTTTTGAAAGTTGCAGAGCTTGGGCCATGAGTCTCTGGCAAACCTTTCTCTTCTGTCTTTCCCACAGGAATGTAATCTTTGCTAAATCTGAGGCTGGCAACTGTTTTAGATAGTGGGAGATCGAAAGCCTGAGAGAATGGGTCAACATAAAGGTAGAATCTGAGAAGATCCTAGCACTGAGATAGATGGAATATTAGGGAACGCCTATATTTCTCAGTGTTTTAAAATTTCTACTCATTGGCATCAAAAGCAAAAGAGAGGAAGACATGTCTTTTGCGTAAGCTTTGATACAAATAAAAAAGTCATTTTCCAAATGACTTTCTAAAATACTGTAGTTTTGGCACTTCCCTCCTTAACAACCTTTACTAGCTCACAACTGTTTAATCAAATTCTCCACCTACCTTTCCAGCCTTACTTGGTTGCAGCCAAAATGCTCTTCAAAGACATCCTAACAGTATTGAAAGTTTTATGAGGGTACATTTTTTTCACTTTTGTTTCTTCATAATAGTTTCCATATGTAGGCACTCAACATTTATTGTCCTGAAGTTAAATCAGTATTTGATTTAATGCTGCTCCTTTGCCTTCCATTTTATAGCTATTTATGCAAGTGCATAGTATACAACAAACTACTGTTTTCACGTGTTCTTTCACCAAATATTTATTTAGTGCTTTTTATATGAAAGGCACCATGCTGTAAGCTGGAAGTACAATAAATACAATTTAGTCTAGGTCCTTAACGAGCTAGTTCTTGATATGGAGAAGTGAACAAATGATTACAATGCCATTTGATGAATGCTACACAGAGCCATCATTCTTGGTTATTGAGATAGCAGCCAAAATATGGACTCAACCTAGGTGTCTCTTGATAGATGAATGGATAAAAAAAGTGTCATGTGTGTGAGTGTGTATGAACATTATGCAGCTACAAAAAAGAATGAAGTAATTTCATTTATGGTAACATGGATGAGCCCAGAGGACATTATGTTAAGTGAAATAAGTGAGGCACAGGAAGACAAATATGGCATTTTTCACTTATATGGAGAAGCTAAAAACATTGAACTCACAGATGTCGAGAGTAGAACAGTGGTTACCAGAGGGTACAAAGGGCAGTAGGGAGGGGAGATAGAGCTTGGATAATAAGAACTAAAATACAGTGGGAAAGCGGAAATAAATTCTGTGTTCTATAGCATAGTATGGTTAATATATTTTGCAACAACTTATTATATATTCCAAAATAGCTAGAAGAAAGGATTTTTGAATATTCCCAATACAAAAATGGATAGATGCTTGAGATTATGGGAATGCTAATTACTGTGCCTTGATCATCACACATTGCATACATATATAGAAATATCACACTATAAATATGTACATGAAATATCACCATAAACATGTACAATTATGCATCAACAATTAAAAAAATTGGAAATATCACACTACAAATATATGTAATTGAAATATTACCAGACGTATGTACAATTATTTACCAAAAATTTAAAAATTGTGTATTGTATGAGAAAACCTGGAATGGAGTAATAAAGCACAAAATTCAACTCATTCCTTTCCAAACTTTGCGCCCTTATACAACGCGGTGTACAATGATACTATTAAGGGTAAGTAGAAGGTTTTCGATGAGCACTTGGGAGAGGTAGTTAGTTCCAGAGTTGAGTTGTGAAGGAAGATTTTTCATAAGGAAGTGCTATATAAACTTAGCCTTTCAAGACAAATGGGAGTTATTCCAGTGAAAAGAAATGGGAAGACTGCACCAAATAGAAGTAAAAAGGATATATGCAAAAAACTGGAAGTCAGTAATTATACCGGGGATCTAAGAGATTGAGGGGAGACCTGGGAGGAATGAGCTTGGAAAACAGAACAGAATGCAAATATTAAGTGCTTTATAAACCATTATTAGGGTTTGAACTTTAATTTGAAGGTAATTCAGCAATGATCAGATTTATAATTTCAAGAAGCTCACTCTGGTTGTAGGTAACTGGGGAGAGGAGATTGCAGACAGGGACATGGGGAGTTGCACTGTCTTTGGTAAGTCAGGCATAGGACTTTGGTGACCCAAGTGAAGACAGGTAGTGGATATGAAGAGAATTTTAGACCTAGTCAACAGGATGAAAGCTAAACAATAGTTTTTTTTTTTGTGTGTGTGTGTCATTTCTTGTCATTAGTTAAGATAGTGACAGAATTCACTATTTTAATCAAATAGGCTGGGTGGTATGGAGGGAAATATTAGCAACATTGAGGATAGATAGATAGATAGCTTTGATTTTGAATCAGGACTCTACCACTTATTAGCTGTGGGTTCTTGGGCAAGTCACTTAATATTTTTGGCCTTACTTTATTTTTTTAATCTGCTAAATGTGTTATAATAATAATACCCTTGAATAGTTTACTTATAGGGTTAGTGACAGGATTAAATTAGATATTTAAATATGTAAGTGCTTGATTTATAACAGACATACAAGAAAGGTTATTTCCTTTTCCTCCTCTTTCCTTTGTTTACTCTTTTAATAGAACAATTTACAATACCTTGCAATTGTATAGATTCAAAAGCAGACTTTGCACTAAATGAAATGTAAGGTAGGCCTCTATAGTGTTCAAGGTGAACTGTTTAGAATGCAGCAGTGATATATACCAATGGCTCTTAATGCTTATTAGGTCACCCTTTTAGAAACCATATGAATACTACGAATCTTTTCTCTCAAAAAATGAATAGCATATATATATGTAAATGTATGTATATATACACACACACACACACACACACATATACACACACACACACAAATAACACTTTAAATATTATTTCAGTAGGTCCAAAGACCTCCTGAAACTCATGATAAACTCTGTGTTAAAGACTTTTCCTTTATAGTAATTCATTTCATTTTTAAATTTATGGTAGTCACTTAATACTTAAGTGTTTATGAATATAGCAGTTGAGATCTTCCTATAGAGTAGTAAGTTGCTGTTTAGCAATAGTTTATACTTTTTTAAAAAACGAAAAGGTAGATATGATAGAAAAGTTGGTTTAAAGACAACTCTTATTCCTAAGAAATGCACACTGTCTCCTATTAGAGATAAAATTCCATCATCTAATACCTTCATGTATCAGCAGCACTAATGTCTTGTGGTACATTTTCCTTTGATCTGTGATACTTGGGAACTGAATTTCAGCAATAATCATTTATCAACCTCTGTTTACACTAGACAACTGAGAACAGCAAACCTCTACTGTGTTCAAGCCCCTGGTCATAGTACACAAAATATGCTACATTCTAAAAAAGAAGGTGTATAATAAAAATTCAGATCCAAAGCACAGCTAAGGCTGTGATGGATAGCAGCCAAGTTCCAACCTCTGTAGGTCAAGTGAGAGGGCAACTATGGTTAGTTTCTTATTCAGCCATGAACATTCCTGCGGCAAGGCATAATTAAATGTCAGGTTGTTGAGAGCAGGGTGGGTATGTAGAATAACACACTGAGACGAGATAACTTTTCTCCTGTGTCAGGTCATTAATGTAAGTGTTAGTGATCTCAGATTCAGAAGACGACTTGATAGTTTTTCCTTAAAACTAGAAATAAGCTTCCTCTCTCTTTTTAAAAACTGCTTATACCTTAAATAGATTACTTTTAGTAAACATGTTCCTCTCTCTTTTTAAAAACTGCTTATACCTTAAATAGATTACTTTTAGTAAACATGTTAAAAAAGAGAGTCCTGATTAGCTGGTTTAAGGTCCCCTTCATGATAAGTCCTACATTTCTTTTTAACTTCATAAAGCTACTGAAAAGCTATGAGAATAGGGACTTTAAGAAGCTGGGATTTAGCTCAGTTGGTAGAGCACTGCTCTGCAGTCTCTGAGGTCCTGGGGTTCAATTCCCAGCACAGCAAAAACGGGAGAAGGACATGGCAATCCACTCCCGAAGTAATCCTGAAACAATCAGCCATTGAAAACCCTGTGAGGGTTGCTATGAGTCAGACATGACTCCACAGCACCCAACAACAACAACAACAACAACAACAAAGGGCAGTTTTTCATTCAAAGTTCTTTCATAGAAAGTTACCTTCCATCTTTTAACAAGTCAGAGTTATGTAGCAGAGTTTTCACTGTTACTCTTAACCTTTACATTATGTCCAGCATGTTCAAGTTGCATTAGTATTTGAAATATTTCCTTATAATCTGATATAAACTCATAGACTAAAACATTTGCTGACAAGCAAGGCAAGGAGAAAGTCAGGAAGAAAGCCAAGTTTAACCATAGCTCATGCTTATATTTCTAACAAAACCAAGAAAGAATTCCTTGCATATTTGGAATGGGCAAAGGAGACTGACTTCTTATTCTTTATCTAAATGCTTAAGTACAACTATAAAGATACTTATTAAATTTTCTAACAGGAAAAAGGTTTCATATAGGATGTGCTAAAAGTATCATATTAAATCCAAAGAACTAGGTAGATGCTATCTGAAGCAAGAGAAGTTTACTACATGGATAATACATATGCCAAATTGGTTTTAGGTGTTTTAGGAGTCATTCAGTCTTTTGAGCATATACTTGTACTAGGATAATCTCTTGCGACCAAGGGCTAGAAGGAAGAGCTTGAACAAAGAAGGGAAAGATACAGGTTAAAGAGAGAAAGGTGTCATGGTCTGAAAGTTTGGATTCTCCTCAAATTTATTTGTGGAGTTGGGGCCTTTGGGAGGAAATGAGGTCCTGAGGTCAGAGACATGATGAATGGGATTAGTATATCTGTATATCTATGTCCATATCCATTTTTTCTGCTGTATTAGGAATTGAACCCAGCACCTTGTGCATGCTAGGCCAGTAATCTACCACTGAACTGTACCCCTGGCCTGAGTGGCCTTATAGAACAGGCTTATTTCACCTAACATAATGATCTCCAGTCTAGCCATGTTGGCACAAATGGCAGGGTTTCATTCTGTTTTATGACTGAACAGTATTTTATTGTGTATATTTTGTTTATCCACTTATCCAGTAATAGACATTCACACTGTCTCCATTTCTTCACTATCATGAATACTGCTACAATGAACACAGGTGTGCCGATGTCTCTGACACACTGATTTCCTTTCCTTTAGCTATAATACCCAGTCATGGGATTGCTAGATCATATTGTAGTTCTATTTTTGCTTTTTGGAGGAACTTTCATACTGTTTTCCACAATGGCAGCACCAATTTAAATTCCCACCAATAGTTTACAAAGCCTCCTTTCTCTTCACATGCTTGCCAGCACTGGTTATCTTTTATCTTTTTTATAACAACCATTGTTACTGGGCTGGAGTGCTGTCACAAAGTGGTTTTGATTTGCATTTCCCTCATGATTAGTTATGTTAAACACTTTTCATATACTCTTTGGACACTGATATGCTTTCCTTTGAGACATGTCTATTTAGGCCTATTTCCAATTTTTAAAAAATCAGGTTATTTATTTTTTTGCTATTGGATTTTTAAAAAATATATTCTGGATACCATCTCCTTGTCAGATGGATATTTTGCAATTTTCTTCCATTTTGTAGGTCATCTCTTCACTCTTGAATATTTCTTTTGCTTTGTAGAAGATTTTTAATTTGATGTAATCACATTTGTCTATTTTCGCTTTTGTTTTCTGTGCTTTGAGGTCTTATCGAAAAAATCCTGTCCCATTCCAAAATTCTGAAGTATATGTACTCTACATTTTCTTTTAGTAGTATCAGTTTCATGTCTTACATTTAAATCTGTAATCCATTTTATTTTAGTTTATTTTTAACTGGGGAGTTACAGGAGGAGAGTTTCATTCTTCTGCATGTTTGCATGTAGATATCCAATTTTCCCAGCACCATATATTGAAAAGACTGTCCTTTTTCTAATGCATATTCTTAGCACCTTTGTTTAATATGAATTGGCTGGAGATGTATATTCTGATCCAATGGTCTGTGTGTCTGGTTTTATGCCAACACTATGTGATTTGGATTAGTATTGCTTTCAGTGTATTTTGATGGTAGGCAGTACAGCACATCCTGCTTTGTTCTTTTCCTCAAGATGGCCTCAGTTATTCAGGTTTTTTTTGTGATTCCATATACATTTTAGTGTTTTTTTCTAATTCTATGAAGAATGTCATGCTATTTTGATGGAATTTCATTGAATCTGTAGATCATTTTGAGTAGTATGGACATTTCAACATTATTGATTCTTCCATTCCATGGACACAGGATGTCCTTCCACTTTTTAATATTCATTCAATCTCTTTTAACAATGTTTTATTATTTTCATTGTAGAGATCTTACATCTCTTTGATGAAATTTGTTCCTAGCTATTTCTTTTTTGCAGTTATTATAAATGGTTTTGTTCTCTTGATTTCTATCTCAGATGATTTGCTATTGGTGTATATCATTGCTACTGATTTCTGTATGTTAGTTTTGTATCCTGTAATTTTGCTGAATTCATTTATTAGTTTTAATTAATAGTTTTTTGGTGGATATTCTGGGGTTTTCTATATAAAATCATCTCAATTGCAAACAGTGAAAATTTGCTTTCTTCTCTAATTTGGATGTTCTTTATTTCTTTCTCTTGTCTAATTACTCTGGTTAAGACTTCCAGCACTATGTTGAATAAAAGTTGTGAAAGTGGGAATCCTTCTCTTGTTCCAGATCTTAGAAACCTTTCCACTTTCCTCCTTTCAGTATCATGGTAGTTCTTGGTTTATTATAAATGGGCTTTATTATGTTGAGGTACATTCCTTTTATACCTAATTTATTTAGCATTTTTAAAAATCATGAAATGAAGTTGAATTTCATCAAATACCCTTTCCACATCAATTTAGATGATCATGTTTTTTTGTCCTTCATTCTGTTGGTGTGGTGTAACACATTTACTGACTTGTATATGCTGACCTCTGAAATGTATTTCAGTTTATCATGGTGAATAATCCTTTTAATGTGCCGTTGGAAAAATATGGGGAATATAATGCAAATATGCATGAGTTTTACTCCATATTAGTCAAAAGGTCCCATAAACTTTGTAAGTTGATCAAAGTGTAACCAAAAGTGATGTAATAGTTGCATAATGGAAAATGCAAATGCTGTATTACTCTGTACCAACATTTATCAAAAAAGGGGAAAAGAAGTTTGTTCAATTTTCAGTTTGTTAAATTTTTTTTTTTTGAGGAGTTTTGCATCTAGGCTCATCTAGGTTATGGTTTCTAGTTTCCTTTTTGTGATAAGTCCTTTTCTGGTTTTGGTATTAGGGTAATGCTGGCCTTATAGAATGTGTGTGAAAAAATACTTTTCTTCTTCTAGGGTTTCTTTCTTTCTTTTTTTTTAAATAGCTTCAAAAGAACTGGTATTAGGTTCTTAAGTGTTTGGCAGAATTCAGCAGTGAAGCCATGTGGTCCTGGGCTTTTCTTTGATGGGAAATTTTCTTTTATTGATTCAAACTCATTGTTATTGGTTTGTTCAGGTTTTCTATTTCTTCATGATTCAGTATTGGGAAGTTGTTTGTGTTTAGAAATTTGTCTATTTTTTCTAGGTTATCAATTTTGTTGATATTAGCGGGCTGGGATTTGGCTCAGTGGGTAGAGCCCTGCGCTGCAGTCTCTGAGGTCCCGAGTTCAATTCCCAGCACCGCAAAAATGGGAGAAGGACCTGGCATTCCACTCCCAAGGTGATCCCGAAATAGTCAGCCATTGAAAACCCTATGAGGGTCGCTATGAGTTGGATACCGACTCGACAGCACCTAACAACAACAACAACAATTTTGTTGATACAAGGTTGCTCATGATAATCTCTAATGATCTTTTGTATTTCTGTGGTGTCACTTTTAATGTCTCCTTTTCATCTTTAACTATTCAAGTCTTGGCTTTCTTTTTCTCAGTCTGGCTAAGGATTTGTCTGTTTCATCTATTATTTCAAATTGATCTTTAAAAAGTGTGTGGGGGGGAGATAAGAATGATGTCAATATAAATGGACTAGAAATCGCATGTAATTGTTCTAACCAGATAAAAACAAAGACCACTACAGGAAAAGTTTCTATCTTAAACAGAACTGGAACCCAAGGACATATAGAAAAATACTACTAAGTAAAAGATAGAGAAGACTTGGATGGGAAACTTAGATGGGAAAGGGTGGGGAAAGCATAGGGGAGGGTAAAGGGTAACCTATATGAATAATGTTTATCAAAATGCATATATGAAAATTGTCACAATGAAAAGCATGTCAAAATGAATCACATTATGATGTACATTAAAAATTTCTAATAAAAAATTCTTTTTTAATTTGTATTTTTTTGTGGTACTTGAAAGTTGAACTCAGGGCCTTGCATACACTTTGCAAGTGTTCTATCACTGGGTTGCATTCCCAGCCTACCTTTTGAGACAGGGTCTTGCTAAATTATGTAGGCTGCCTCTGGCTTAAAACTCATGAGCCTCCTGCCTCTGCCTCCCAAGTTGCTGGGATTAGAGTGTGCACCACTACCTGCCTAGTTTATATATATGGGGTTTCCAATGGTTGATTGTTTCAGGATTGTTTGGGAGTGAATTGCCACATCCTTCTCCCATTTTTGTGGTGCTGGGGATCAAACCCAGGTCCTCAGCAAGTGTGGAGCAGCACTCTCCCAACTGAGCTAAACTCCAGTGCCTATAGATTTTAGTATGTTGTAAATTTGTTTTAAGAAATATTAAAATTTCCATCTTGATTTCTTCCTTAATCCATCAGCTTGCTCAAAAGTAAGTTGTTTAGTTTCTAGGCACTTCTATAGCTCCTGAAGGCTTTGTGTAATTGATTTTTAGCATCTGATTTTGTAGCTCTTTAAAACTGTTGAAAGAATGTAGATTAGATTAGAGCTATATATGGTACTTCGGTGATCCAATATCGGGATTGGATGTACTTAGAACTGCTGCTTTTTCTTGCTGAGTTAAGATGCATTAGACAATGTATTAGATAATGATCTTCCTTAATTCTTTTTTATTGCTTTTGATTTAAAGTCTACTTTATCTGATATGAGTATGGGTACTTCTGCTTTCTTTTGAATTCCATTTGCACGGACTATCTCATCTATCCCTTCACTGTCAATTTATGTATGTCTTTAGAGGTGAAGTGAATTTCTTAAAAGCAACATATAGTTTGGTCTTATTTTTTTTTAGGAATCCATTTAGTTACTCTATGTTTTTTAATTGGAAAATTTAATCCATTTACATTTATGGTAATTACTGATAGGGAAGGTGTCACTATAGCCATTTTCTAACCTTTTTTCTTTCTTTCTTTCTTTCTTTTCTTTTTCTTTTTTTCTTCATTTCTTTCTTAATCTCTTATGGTCTTCCTTTGGTTAACTGATTTACTCTATTAATGTGTTTTGATTCTTTGTTTATTATTTTTGGATTATTTTGGATTTTTTGCCTCTTGGTTAGCATGAAGTTTAAAAAAGTCTTTTGATTATACATCTATTTTGAAATGGTAACATGATCATAAAGAACAGAAACAAAGAAAAAGATCAAGAGAAAATATACTAATGAGAAAATTCTGCTTTTATTTCTTTTCTCACATTTTGAGTTTCTGATATCTCATACATATTTCTGTATTTCTCATCTCTTAGCATATTAATGTAGTTATTTTTAATATTTATTTTTAAATCTTCATAATAAAGATAAGAATAGTTTATTCACCATGCTAAAGCATTCTGGATTTCTTTGTATACTTACTGTTACCAGTGAGTTTTATACCTTCCTATGTTTGTTTCTCACTCATTACTATCTTTCTTTCAGTTTGAAGAACTTACTTTGGCATTTATTGTAGGACAGATATGGGGGAGATAAATTTTCTCATTTTTCATTTGTCTAGGAATGTCTTTATTTCTTTTTCACCTTTATGGGATAGCTTTACTGGGTATAGTGTTTTCTGTTAATAGTTTATTTTCTTCAGTACTGTGAAAATGTCTTGCCACTCCCTCCTGGCCTGTAAGGTTTCTGCTGAGAAATTAGCTGTTAGGTGCATCAGAACATCGTATGTATTGTTTTCTTTTCTGTTGCAGCCTTGAGAATCTTCTCTTTATCGTTAATCTTTAAGAATTTGATTATAAGATGTCTTAGGGTAGATTTCATTGAGTTAAATTTGACTGGCGATCTCTGACTTTCCTATTCTTGAATATTTGTATCCTCTAAGTTTGGGAAGTTTTTTTGTTATTATTTCTCTTAATACACTTTCTACCCCTTTAACATTCTCAAGTCCTTCCTGAACACCAATAACCTGAGTATTTGCTCTTTTAATACTGTTGCAAAATTTCTGTAAGCTTTCTGCATTCCTTTTTCTTTTTTCTACTGCAAATGTGTATTTCTAAATAGTCTGTCTTTGAGCTAGTTTTTTATTCAGTGTATTTTTGTTGAGATTGATACCTTCTGTCACATTTTAAATTTTGCTTAGTGTATTGTTCAGCTCAAGAGTTTTGGCTTAAGATTTTTAAAGATTGAACTGGATGTGGTTCCTGTAATCCCAGCGACTCCAAAGGCAGAGACAAGAGGATCGCAAGTTCGAGACCAGAGGCAGTCTGCATAATTTAGTGAGGGCCTGCCTCAAAACAATAAAAAAATGGGCTGAGGGTACAGTTCAGTAGTACAGCACTTGCAAAGCATGCAAGCATGAGGCTCTGGGTTCAACCCCCCATATCACCTAAAAAAAAAAAAAAAAAACAAAAAACGTTAAAGATTGTTTCCATCTCTTGGTTAGGTTTCTCCATTAGATTATTGAAATGTGACTGTGTGTTTTCTTCAGGATTGAGTCCTTAAATCAGCTCTTTTAATTTCTCTGAGATTTTTCCCATATTGATTACTATCCATTCAGTTTCTGATACCTTATTTTGCTAGAAAGTGAGGTCATAATTTCCTAAAAGTGCAACATCCTCGTGGTATTGAAGGATTAGGTGTTTATTCTAGTCTTCCTTTTGGCTTTGTTTGTGCCTGCCCTTCCAGAAACCCTAATCGAGTGGCTTATTTTCCTTAAGTCTGCTCTCACTTCCCCTATTTCAGCACTGAATGGTGTTCAGGTCCAGGTCTGCTGGGAGTCTGTGTGTAGTCTCTGTTTCAGTGCTAGTGGGAAATCTAAGCCATGTTTTTTTCCAAATACAGTATTGGTGTGTTGTTCAGGATGAATCAAGAAAACACCTAGAAAGAGTAGTCTCTCCGCACTATCCTCTCCCTGGGGTGGGTACATTTGTATGTCTCATCTGTAGTTACTGTCCTGTGACCATGCCCTATGGGATTCTATCCTGCTAGGGGCAAAATCACTGTGGATGGTCCAGCCCCAGGATTCTGTTTTATGTTTGTGGTCATCAGTGCCACTGTGTCACCTGCCAAGAGTAGCACAACACTGGGGGATGGGGATAGGGCCAAGGTCCACACTGATATTTTTGAGGTGCACTTGTCATCCAAGACTGCTGCAATGAGCCACAGGTGATGCTGGGTGGAAAAGAAGTCTGGAAGACTTGGGTGGCAAGCCTTTCTCTGCCACTAGCACTGTTCTAGAGGCTCCATATGCAAGCAATTCTAGGGATGGGGGCTATTAGGATCTTCCCAGTGTTAGGATTCCCCAGCCAAGCACTAAGTGCCAGGAAAAACTCTTGTGCTTAATACTCTGTCCTTCCCCTAGTGAATGGGGTCTTGCATCCTGGTATGCTGCTCAAGGTTGGAATAACGTTGGTGAAGGGAGTCCTTTGGCCACATAGACTGATGCTAAGCTGGGTCATTCCTAAATCTCACAGCCACAAGAATCTTTACAATCTCAGAGGTGTACTGAGGCCCTTCCCACAGCTCACACTGTTACAGACTGAAATATGAACATGTTCCAGTGGGGCACAGGTTTCTGCCTAGTGATAGGGCAGTTCTTGACTCCCATTTTTTGAGCACTTGCCTAGCAATAGCTGTGCTATCTGAGATTTGGGGATGGTGGTGGAGATAGTCCCTGGCCAACATGGTTGATGTGAAGATGGGTCGTATCTGAGTTTCACAGTTGTAAGAGACTGCACTGTCTTAGGAGGTGGGTAGGTGTGTGTAAACCCACTTCAAAGGCAGAAATGATGCATGCTGAAACTCAAGTCCTTTCCTTTTGTGCACAGGTGTCAGTCTGTTGCTGGGGCCGGCCTAGAAGCTCTGTTATCAACAACCTGCATACAAGGCCTTTAGTTTCTACTGGATACTAGGTCTTACTGGTGTGGATGTGGCACTGAGCTTCCAAACAGAGCCCTGTGCTAATTTTCATGTCTTGCTCTGCAGTGGGTAGGGTCTTGCTTTTTGCTTTTATCATTTAAGGTTGCCTAATAGAGTTCCAGTGGTTCGGGCTGTGGGTATTGGCTTGGTGGTAAAGTCATGAGGCAGGACTGAGCACTGGATTCCACCATGGCAGGCCTGGAACTGGGTTTCAAGCCAAGGCACAAACTTAATTCTCTCTCCTTCCTCTAAGCAAGTGGTATCTCTCCACATTAGGCTGCTTGGAGTTAGAGGAGGGGTCATGGAGGCAACAGTCTTTTCACTTTGTTTATTAAGAGCAGGTCCTATGGTTTCTCACCTGATTTCTTTAGCTCTTATGAAGGTAGTTTGGTGGGTGAATAGCTATCCAACTTGGTATGGGTGTGAGAAGAGGATCACTGGACAATCTTACTTAGGTCCTCAGTATTTCTTTTTTTTTTTGTATTATAAATAGAATTGTTTCCTTACTTTGCTTTTTGGATTGTTCACTATCAGTATAAAAAAACTGTTTTTATTTTTTGGTGTGTGTTGATTTTGTATCCTGGAATTTGGATTCTTTTATTTGTTGTAATAGTTCTGTGGGGTGTGTGTGTGTAGTCTTAGAATTTTCTAAACATAAGATCATGTCATCTGCAAATGGAGCTAGCTTTACTTCTCCTTCTCTGTAATATGTTGGTCAATGTCCCTGTAAAATCTGTCTTTCCAGAATGTCAGAATATAACCTTATTTGGAAGTAGGGGAGGCCCCTGTTATGATTTGAATACAAAATGTCCCCAAAGACTCATGTTGGAACACTAGGTCCCTAAGTAGGACTGGCATTTTGTTAGGCTAAGGAACTTTAGAAGGTGGGACCTAGCTTGCAGAAGTGGTCACTGGGGAGAGCCTATGAAGGCTTTACCCAGGCTTCCTGGTTAAGTTCTCTGCTTCTGTCTGCCATGATGTAAGGAGTTGTTTTCTGCCACCATGACTAAGCTCCTCAGTCACGCCTTTCCCACCATTATGGATTGAATCTTTGAATCTCTGAAACCATGAGCTAAAATAAGTCCTTCCTCCTTTAAGTTATTCTGTAAACAGTTTGTCATAGTGATACAAAAAGTAACACAGGTGTCAGAAACATGGGGTCATTACTGTGTCAATCTTTATCCACCACAATGTGAAGTTGCTGACACAGGTTCTGCAGCCAGATGCTCTGCCATGCCTCCCTGCCATTAGGTACTGTGATCCTCTAAACCATAAACTGACGAACACAAAAAATTGGTACCAGAGAGTGGGGTCATTGCAGTACTGAAACCTCACCATGTGGTTCTTAGGCCTTTGCAACTTATTTCAGGAGGAATTTGGAAGAGTTTGGAGGCTAGAAAAGCCCTAAAATGCTGTAAACACAGCTTGATGTATGACTGTGGTGAGAGTCTAGAAAATGAGAACACTGACAGAAATATGGAAATTAAAGATGGTGCTCATGGGGTTTCAGAAAGAAAAGAGGACACTATTGGGAATTTGACTATAGGCCATTTATGTTACATTCTGGCAAAAAGTTTACCTACATTTTGCCTGTGTGCTAAAAATTTGAGTGAGGTAGAATTCAAAAGTAATGGACGAATTAACATTATGGAGGAAACTTCAAGGCAACATATTATAGAGGCTGTGCCATGGTTGTTGCTGGCTTTTTGCCAGATTTATGAGAAAGGAGCAAAAAGCAGAGCAGAAGGAAGTGAAAAATGTACAGTTTGCCAGAGAAAGAGCCTATTTAAAGTTGCAGACAAAGAGCCTGTGGTTGTTAAAGAGATTACCACCATAAAAGGGAAGCCACAATGAAATAGGAAAGGTTCCTCCAGAGAAAATCAGGAATTAGTGAGATCCTATCCAAGGCTCCAGGATGTGAAACTGCAAACTCATTTCAAAGACTTTAAAAAGATAACACCTCCAGGCATCCTGCTTGCAAAGAGTCATAGCTGGACCTGTTTTCTCAGGTTCAGCTGTCCAGGCACCAAGAGGCTATTGCAGCTATAGTCCAAAGGGGTCTAGCTACTGATTGAATTGTCATCAAAACCTGGCATCATTCAGGTGGTATAGGTTTTGCAGGCATGCAGAAATCAAGAGTTTCCGAGTCATGGAGGCTTGCAGCAAAGTTCCAGAAAAAGGCCCGAGAGGCCAGACAATGTGCACCATGGTTCCCTAAGGAACCAGACAATGTGCACTTCAGATTCCCTAAGAAAAACCCCCAAAAGGGCAGTGTATGAAGATACAAAGGTAAAGCCTAAGCTTCAGTGGAGAACCTAGGATGTTGGAGATTCCAGCAACATGAAACACCTGCTAAGGAAAAGCTGCTAGCAATGAGTGGAACCAGTCCAAAGAAAGGATGTGTGGATTGCAAACAGCAACACCGTAGAAGTGGGGCTGTTCAAGCTTATTGGAGCCCAGATGAGGCCAACACATGTGCCAGATTCCAGACATGGAGCTACAGGATTTGTTTGCCTTGCTTTGGTTCCCATCTTTCCATGCAATCCTTCCGTTCCTTCCTTTTGGAATGGGAATGTTTACTCTGTGCCACTGTTGGAAGTAAGTAATTAAAAAAAATTTTTTTTACAGGGGCTTACTGTTGAGAGACCGCCTTGAGTCTCAGTAGAGATGTCAGGCTTGGAATTTTGAATAATGTGACTGTAAAAACCATGACTGTGGAAGTTGAGCTGAATGCATATTCCATTATGAGATTACCATAAGCCTTTGAGTGCCAAGGGAAGAGTGCTATTGGTTTGAATCTGAAATATCTCCTAAAGTTTATATTTGAATGCACAATCTATAGGTGGTGATGCCATTTTGGGAAGCTGTAGAACTTTAGTAGGCAGGAGCTAGCTGATGGAAGTGGGTCACTGGGGTGGGCCTCTGAAGATTTTTGCCAGGCCCCCAGTTCTGTTATTTTCTCCTTAGAGAAAGAGCATCCACTTGTTCAATGCTAATTATACCTAGATGTTTTCTGCTGATGTTGTTTTTTTTTTTTTTTTTTTTTTTTGCTTGCATGGGTCTTATACTAAGATATCGTCTTTAACCTATCCTTTATTTTTTTACAAGTGATATTTGGACTTCATATCTACTCTTTATTTTTTAGCATGCTTAGAATACAGCCATGGGAGGAGGCCACTGTTTGTTCCATGTGTTCCTTATATCTGCAAGTTGATAGCCTTCTTGACTTCTTCATCAAAAAGGTTGGTGTCTGTACTAAACAAAACTTGCCAATCCAACAAATTGCACTTGACCAGCTTTCAGAGTCAATACTTTAGTCCTACTGTTTTTCTCCAGTAGAAAGGATTCAAGCTACATTTTTATAATTTCAGAGAGCAATTAGGAAAGATCCCTCCAAAACCTATGCTATCATATTATTTATTATAAGAAAATACTTGAGGCAGGGTGACTTTATAAAGAAAAGAGGTTCAATTAGCTTACAGTTTCAGAGGCTGAAGTACAAAATGTCTGTTGTAGTTTTAGTGAGTATCCCATAAGAGACGGTAGGAATGTGTGTGGGAGGAAGAGATCACATTTTAAAACCAGAAGGCATTGAGAGACTAGGGACCCACAATCTCTCCCAAGGGCACACCTCCAATGACCTGAGGACTTCCCTCTTAAAGGTCCTACCTCTCAATATTGCCAAACTTAAGAACAAACTCCTTTGACAAACAATGACACTTACCTCAGCTGTGTGCTTGGCCACATGGCCCACAATGACAATCACCTTTCCCTTGAAGTTCTGAAGCATAGTGGTATAAGGGCCCTGGATAAGCTCTCCTTCTGCAGTGAATGCAACACTGAATGGAATGTTGATGCTCCCTGAAATGTGACCGCGATTAAAACTGAGAAGGTAAGTTTAAGGAAAACAATTTTTTTTAAAAAATTATTTGTTTATTGATTGATTGAATGACTGATTTATTGTGGAGTGTCTGAGAGAACAGAGGTGATTGATTCCCACAGAATAACACTAAACATCATGCTCATGTGAATATTTTATCTAAATGAAGTAAGGCCCTTAAGGCAGGAAAAGTTAAACTTGAAAGTGAAGTGGAAAAGAGAAAGGAACAACAGTAGCTAAAGGTATCATGATATCCTTCTTCATAAAATAATTGTGAAAGTGACTTTGATGCAACAAACCCACAGTAATCACCTGTGTTCACAATATTTATGCTTTTCAGTTCATTACTATGACTATGATTACTTTAAAGCATTGAAAGTGATACAAGTGAATAGTCTCAGGTTTTAACTTGATTATTGCAAAAGCTTATCCCTTTTGAGCAAGTAATTGCTAAATGGGATTCTACTTAGAATTGGTAGAGGTCATTAATACTAGCTGGAAACACTTATATTATTGCTTAATTTCTCAAGTAATCTTAGGTCACATTTCCATTATTTCCAATCTTAGGCTCCCCAAATGCGATGCTCTCTTATTGTTTTGTACTTTAGAAGGATTTTGATAGTCTAATTGACTATTACTTTAATTTAGGAATTAAAGGCATCCAATACCTTAAAGTACCTAGAAACATAAGACAAGAGAAATATATATCCTCTAATAAATAACCAAAAATACAATGGAATGAATGAAAATAAGACTTAGGAAATTAAATATAAAGATACTTCTACAGAATCTAGAATGGGAGAAGGATGTGGTAATCCACTCCTGAAGCAATCCTGAAACAATCATCCATTGAAAATCTTATGAGGGTCGCTGTGAGTCAGACTCAACTAGGTGGCACCTAACAACAACAACAACAACAACAACAACAACAACAACAACGACAACGAATCTAGACAGCAAGACTGGATATCCCATGCTGAGAGCCTGCAGAGCTGGTGCCAGAGGGCCTTCCTTTCAGAAAGACACTTCTCACAGTTTTGATAATCTGCCTCAAACTTTCCAGCATGTTAGGTAACATTCACCACAAAGTTGCCTTTGCTTACTCTATTTCACTTTTAAATCACATATACTCTAGCTATACCAACCCAGAGTTCCTGTAATCCCCTGAATGGGTCCTTTTCATCCTCTCTACACCTCCATATAGTATGTATTTTTGTCTGAAGTGTCCTCTATCCCTTCTTTGCTGAGATAACTTCCACTTGTGCTTTGAGTAAGCATCACGTGGTTTAGGTGTCCATCCTTGTACTGCCATGACATTTTGGGTATGCCTCAGAAATAGACCACTTCACAATGTATTGCATTTACCTATTTACTGAATCTGTCTTAGCTAAAAGGCCATGATCTCCTCATGGGTAGGGGCTGTGATTTAACTCTATATCTCCACTGCCTGGTAAAGCAAGTCCTTCAACACCACTGGCTGGCTAGGATCTAGGGTCACACAAAAAACAGACAAAACTGTCAATGTACCTCTCACAACAATTTCTCCAGGGAGTGGAAACATTCCTGAGCAGTGGCTATCAAATATCTCCACATCATGTAAGGTCCATTTAGGTATAGAAATGCAGCTAGATGGAAATTTTTATTTATGTTGATTGAATCTAAACCCAAGCAGGATGAACAGAATCTCTGAGAACTTTCTTATCGTTATCTTTCCCACTCTGGGTATGTTGTTGTTGTTGTTGTTAGGTGCCATCAAGTCAAGTCCAACTCATAGCAACCCTATGTACAGCAGACTGAAACACATCCTG
This sequence comes from Pedetes capensis, assembly GCA_007922755.1. Classification (NCBI taxonomy): domain Eukaryota; kingdom Metazoa; phylum Chordata; class Mammalia; order Rodentia; family Pedetidae; genus Pedetes; species Pedetes capensis. Next base: position 3,252 of record VMDO01025721.1, on the reverse strand, counting down.
ATTCTGTGCCAGACACACGATCTTATTTATGTTTAAGCCCATTGTTGCAGACACTGTGTCAATCCATCTGGTGGAGGGTTTTCCTCTTTTGCTTGGAACTGCCACTCTCCCAAACATGATATCTTTGTCTAGGGATTGATCTCTTCTGACTACATGCCCAAAATATGTAAGATGGAGTCTGGCCACTCTTGCTTCCAAGGAGCACTCTGGTTGTACTTCTAGGACAGATCTGTTGGTTCTTTTGGCAGTCCATGGTATATTCAATAGATGTCTCTAGCACCATAATTCAAAAGCATCAATTCTTTTTCTGTCTCCTTTGTTCAATGTCCAGCTTTCACAACCATATGATGCAACTGAAAAAACAATGGCATGAGTCAGACGCACCTTTGTCTTCAATGTGACATCTTTACTTTTTGATACTCTAAAGAGATCTTTTGCCACAGCTTTTTCTAGAGCAATGTATCTTTTGATTTCTTGACTGCTGATTCCATGGGTGTTGATTAAGAGCCAAGCAAAGCAAAATCTTGAACAACCTCAATCCTTTCTCCATTTATTGTGAAGTTGCATACTGACCCAGTTGTAAGGATTTTTGTTTTGTTGCTGTTTACTCACAACCCATATTGAAGGCTATGATCTCTGATCTTCATCAGTAAATGTTTTAAATCCTTTTCACTTTCAGCAAGCAGAGTTGTGTCTTCTGCATAGTGCAGGTTGTTAATGAGTCTTCCTCCAATCTTGATGCTGCATTCTTCCTCATAAAGTCCAGCTTCTCGGATTATTTGCTCAGCATATAAATTGAAGAGATGGGGGAGAGTCAAGATGGCAGACAGATAACACACCCCTTCTGTTCCGGAGCAATGGGAAGCCTTGATTAGGGGTTTAAAACTCAAATTGAATAAATAGAAACAGTGATAATTTAGTTTGAGAGATAGAGAATGAAACTAGGTGTACACTGAAATCAAGGATTAGGTTTCAGAGGAGCTACACAGTGGCCAGCAGCGGGACTGCGACCATTTCGCCATCACACAGACAGTGGATAGAATCCCAGAGACTTGGAGGGGACTTCGCGCACACGCACCCATGGGGCCCTGACCCAACATGGAGTGCAAACTTGGCAGCACACTCTCACCACACCTGCAGGACACAGACTGCAGATCCTAGGTGAGTCAGCTTGAGGGGGCACACGGACGCCCTCCATAGCGCCCGCGGAGCGAACGGGGAAGCTGGTGCCAGCGATCTGAATCTAGAGCTGAGACTCAGCTCCCTCCCTCCTGTTGCGGCGGGTCAGGTCTATGGTCACGAGCTCCACAGAAATATGGGCACACATATACCTGGATCCCAGACACACCAGAGGTGAGCCCAAATCACCCCACTGTACTGTGGAGAAATTTGGGGTTTGTGGAGGCGACTGAGCCCCGCGAAGACAGAGAGCTCCTTTTTGGCAGAGCCTAGCGGCACAGTTGGCCACAGGCAGAGCAGTACCGAGCGCGATTGCAGCACATGACAAAATCTGTTTTAGATTCCCTCTGGGTCAGTGGGAAAGCATCCCGCCCACAAGAGGATATGGTCCTCCCAAGTGGGCGGAAAACCCTGCAATAAAAACTCCACGATAGCAGCCATATTCCCCCCATGCTGTAGGTTTTGGGGAGGAAATCTCTGATTTGGGGAATTGGCGCCCGATCTACGTGGGACAGGGAGAACTCCAGGGAAGACCCCACAGGTTCCACTGCCTCTCGAACAATACAATAGTCACAGAATATTTCGTGGAACAGTCTCTTTGGGCACTCGGGGCCCCAATTAAATCCAGGTTATTATGAAGAGTTTGGCTATATGGAACCAATAAGACCGACGGTTACGGTGGATTGTGTGGAAATACTGCCACCCTGAGCTCTGTTGGGAGCATTGCACCCTGCATTATCGACTCCACCTGGTCGAACTGGGTGTAATCAGTTCAGACTCCACCTCCAAGAAAATATGTTTCTTCTGTTAACAGGGGTTAACCCAGGGTCTTGAGCCTGCTTCCTTTGTGGAAGCTGGACCAACACTCTGTGCCCCCAGCCCATATATTTTTTGTTTTTTGAGACAGGCTCTTGCTGGGCTGCACAGATCTTGGGCTTGCGACCCTCCTGCCCCCATCCCCCAAGCCCCAGGGATTCCAGGCGTCCATCACTGCACCTGACTATAAGAGTTGTTATATGTATGTGGGAGCGTCTGTGCCTGAGGTCTGGAATTTTATTTTATTTTATATTTTATTCTATTTTTTTCTTTTCTTTTTATTTTACTTTTTAAATTTTTATTTAATTTTTATTTTATTATTATTATAATTTTTTTTCTATGGGGGTCTGAATTCAGGGTTCTGGGACTGCTTGTCTGGTAGGTGCTGGACCGCCGTGATGCACCCCAGGACCCTTTTTTTTTTCTTTTTTCTTTTTCTTTTTCTTTTTTTTTTTATTTTTGAGACAGGGTCTAATTGGGTTGCACAGAAATCGGGCTTGCATCCCTCCTGCCTCCGACCCCCAAGCCACTGGGATTGCATGTGTGCATCACCGCACCCGACTGCAAGTGTTTTTATTAGTGTTTGGGAGAGTGTATATGTGAGATTTGCCTCTTTTTTCTTTCTTTCTTTCTTTTCTTTCTTTCTTTTCCTCTTTATTTTTCTCTTTTTCTTCCCTATTTTTCTTCCTTTCTTCTTTTACTCCCTTCCCTTTTTCTATCCTCCTCTATTTCTTAATCTATACTTGTGTCATTGTTTTAATCATTTATCCCTTAAATCTTAACCTTAATACTAATTTTGACAGTAATTTCTATTAGCCTCTGTCCTCTACCTCCTCCTTCCACCTCTTCTATCACCAGATCCCCCCCTTTTCTCACCCCACAGAAGAGAAACAGAATCTATCGCCTCCCTAACCCTTAACCCCCTGGAGTCGGACTGCTGAGATTCTGTTTCCCGGACCACATTATGGGAAAATCAAGTAAAGCTACAAAAGCCACAAGGGGGCAGGATGGAGCTGAAGGCTCCACAGATCATACACCCCCAACAGATCACTCCAATGACTCGCAATTCTTAGAGATCTCTGAGTCGGAGTTCAGAGTCATGGTAATAAGCATGCTAAGAGAAATAAAGATAAATACTTAAAATACACTGTAGATAATTGAAAGAAAGGTTTCTAATTTGGAAGCTGCTCTGTCATCCCAGTTAGAAATGATTAAGAAAAATCAAGCCACTTTGCTTGATACTCAATCCAAATTATC